>OZ024795.1:12877410-13179377 GCA_964017045.1 Omphiscola glabra
CAAAAATTAAAAATGTAACTTTCTTCATTTCTAAAACAAATTACGTCTAATTCAAACGAGTTTCCTCTCGTTTGCATAATTATCCATTAATTCCTGCAAATGCAAAGAACGCTATCTTTTATTTCTGGTTTAAAACCTATACATGCACTGTCGGCCTCTTTCTTCACATCAAATCCTGTTCCAAGAATGATATTTTATGATGTTGCCACTTTAAATTATGATGTAGTCTTTTATCTTGGGATGTCTGAATTTTCCACTTAATTTCTTGCAATATAGAGTGTATATTAAGTTAGCTGACATGTTAGGTTGCCTAAGGCCACTGCTCTTAACAGGCTTAGTGAATTCCAAGTCACAATACAAAATCATGTCCATAGCCAGGCGTAGGACAATATCTATTAAAGTCAGTATAGTTTTATTTTGATGTTTGGGATTTCGTAATGTTTATATTTTTTTGTCATGGTCAGATTGTTAGCCCAGCACACAACCATTTTTTTTTGGGGGGGGGGGGGGGGTTGCTGCATATTTCAGCTCTCTAGGAAGCTGCCTTAATTTTTAGAAATGTTACCTAACCTATAATGTGTATCCCTGCCATTTCCTAAAAGACAGTAGGTTATGTGTTAGTCCTCCCCGAGTATTTTATTTCCCAAACTTTCCCCAATCCACAACATTCGGAGGCACTCGATGGTAGATCAGTGTACACGCACAAGCTTGTATCAGTATACATTTTATAAAATCAATTCAGTGTGCATTATATCGATATCGCAAACTATAATTATAACAAGATTTGTGCATATATAAGATTCAGAATATCAATTGCACATGCCAAAAACGAGATAACATACATAAATACAGTTCTGTAACACAACGAGTGAATGGTACTCAGTCACATGACTATATTTTTATTCCTCTGCACGGTGGCGTAGTGATTTTAATCATCATAGGATGAGAATAAGGGGAACTAGTTTTTAGTGGCGTATGAAGAGTGCATGACTTTAACAGTGTAAGGTTGGAAGCCATATTGAGAGGACACGGTTTTTATTCAGAGAGAAATGGAAGCCATATTTCAATGTGATGTGAATTCATGAATAGAATTATATTAAAGTGTGCAAGATTTCTTATGTTATATTGTAACTACATCTGTTACATGGATTTATCTGATTCAAGAATTATATTTGTACCAATTATGTAAATGAAGAACTGTGTGATATATTCGACCTATTCAATTCTTGAGATGAAAAATAGCAGTGAAATTAAGGATGATAATTTAATAAAGTGAGCATTAAATAACTTGCTGAACGACTATATTCAGCAATGTTACAAGTTCTTACACTAGTTTAAAACAGTGTTTGCTGACATAACCACACATTTTTCTGATTATTTCTTTTGCCCAGCTTTGGTCTGAAATCAAAATTTTTTTATTTTTTTTTTAAATTTTTGAACCATTTGCTTGCATGAAGAAGTTATTCAATTGCTATACAAATAAAGCTGTACCACAGAGCTCAATTTTTGGGGCAATGGTAAATCAAGGCAAAATAGTGTAATGAAAGAAATATTAAATATAATACTACTTTTGAAGGCTTCATACGAGTCTACTTGAAATGAACGTCTCGGATGGTGAGAAAGTCTAAACACTAATCAAACATTTGTCTTTGTTGTGGTGAAAGTAGTTGCCTCTTGGGTTCTACTCTGTTCGAGGTTCGGTTAAAAGGAAGGAATTGCTTTGTTAGACATCAAATCTTCGTGGTGAGCTAAATACCCAAACAACTAAAACTATCGATGACAGGTGACCATGCCACAACTGATGTAGCTACTTAAAGAAACAAAACACAGAAGACTATTCGTAAAATTAATGGAATTAATAGAAAGGTGCGACAGTCTCAAATTGCACACTTCAAACTTTCCACCTTCTTTGCTACACTTTAAGTTTATACATGAAGAGCACTTTACACTCGGGAACATCACATTATTCCTTTTTTGCTATAGCAAAATTCGTTTCCTACAGGACTGAAGCTCCAGCTGTTTGACACCCGCAAAAAACGGTTCGAATCAAGTGAACCGGTCGATAAATTGTGACGATTCTACATAACCAGTTGTTCACGAAGTTAAGCAATATAAAAAAACATAAAAGTACAATGAGATTTTTCTATAACCAAAAAGTATCGAACCGGCTGTTGCTTGATTGACAAGCACACGACTGCCCATAAGAAAAATATAACAACATATACATTTTTTTTTAATGGAAGAAACAACTCGCCATGACTTTATAGCTGATGTCGTAAAACATGAGTCGGATTTACATCCTAAAAGTAGGAGTAGATGTGTTAGAAACGGAAGCAAAGTTCCAAACTCAGACTTCTTTAAGACCTTACCGTGTAATTTCAGAAGTTATGCCGAGATAGCCATAATCCACTGGAAGACCCATTCTATTTCTACGGTCACCTTGGGTTATCAGTCACCTGGTTTCCACCCTTACCACCTGCCTGAATTCGTTTATCTTAACCAACGTTAATGCAACGAACGGGCTGGATGCATTGAATTTACTGCTGATGTCTGGTTTTGCCTGAGTGTCGGCTGACATTTTCTTACAGTTCTAACTTAGTAGACCAATCTAAGGAAGAAGAAACTAAAAAAACTAAATGTTTAAAAATGAATAAAATTTTAAAATGTCGATTACACACACTTTATAAGCAATTTATGCGGCACAAATAAATAAAAAAAGGTAATTGTTATTTAGACAAAAAATACCGAAGACCATCAGACGCGTATAATCAATTCAAAGATTCAACACCTTTTGAGAGTAACAAAACTGATAATGAAACAGTTAAAAATAACTCATATAGATTGTTTAGTTAGAATACTACCCATGCATTACAATGATACGGATGCAAATAATCTTTATTATTATTATATCTTAAGTGTATATCGTTTGCACAAGTCTTTTCATTCCCGACTTTCGTCGTTTCACATAATCCCACCATTGAGGCATCTTTTCTCCGTCATATTTCCTTGCCATGTTTGTCTTTGCTTCACCATCAAGCACATGCCACCTTGTGTGAGGAAATGTAGAATTGGAAAACCGTTCTAATTCTTACAGTGCGAGTAAACAACAATTCCCCACTCACCGTTTTTTTTTTCTATGAGTGCAAAGGTAACCGCATATCTTCTTCACTTATCTGGTATGGGGGATGGGGGTGGAAGAAGGGGGAGGAGGAGAAAACGGAGGGGGGGGGGGAAATGCACTTTTCTAGAACTTAAGAAAGAAGGAACTCGTGAAACTGTTTTTGTCATGAGCTTTATTCCTTGTAATTCTCAACTGGAATTTACAAATTTCCTCTACAACGAAAGCTAATGAACATTGGAGAGCGCAATGATAGAAAAAGGAAAGTAACAAGGATGGAACAGATGGGTGGGCATTCCTCGTTCTACACAACCTCTCAGAGGCGTAGCTAGAGTGTTTGGCGCCCGGGGACAAGATTCATTTTAAAGCGCCTACCTTTCTTTTTTCAACTCTCAAACCCATAATTTTCATTAATAAAATAATATCAAAGAACGTTTTGGTGTCCCTAACTAATATGGCAAACAAGCACATATGTGCCCCTTCCCCCCCCCCCCCCTCTTAGCACCTCTGGTGACCAAGTTCTTGAACATGTTATGAATAATGTAGATATTTCATACCTAATAATTTATGATATATAACTGTTTATTTCATATTAGAAAATAAATGTTGAACATCTAATCTTATTTATGCAAAAAAAATATATATTTCATTTGTTTTATTAGTCTATGTCAATATTTAAAATAATCTAAGTCTAATGTCAAGTCTGTGCATATTTAACACGTAAGCTATCATGTTCCCATTAGATTTAAAATAGGCTGTTAAAAAATTAACCAAATATACCCTAAACATTTCCGCCATTGTTCCATTAGTTCATCAGACAGCCTTCACAGGTCTCAAACAATGGTGTACCTTGCTGAGTATAGACACTTGATTGCCCTCCCCCTTTTATGGCATAAATGCTCACTTTTTTTAAAAGTAAAGAAGTCAAAAGGAATAGCACTGAAGGTGTTCCTCAGCCTGAAGTTAAACGAGATAATCTATGGAGCATGGAACAATTCGTCAATGTTTGATACGTGCTTACAACTCGTGGCCATTATATAATTTTGCTCGCTCCAGTCTCCTACTTTCATTCTGTTTGTAATTAAGCAATTGTCATTATTTTTAACTTAACAACAATCCCATTATTTATTTATATCGCAGACATCTCAAATAGTCGATGATGTTATTTTAAAAAACTTTCTCATTGCTATTTTTAGTCTCACCCCTCTATAAATTGTCTTGACATACACATTATCATTATGAACGTTTGCTCTTCTAAAAAAGAAAAAAAAATTCCCCCCTGCACGTGGAGTCCTAGCAGCAGACAGCACGTAACGTGTTTATTTTTTTTAACAGCCGCTCTAAAGTTTCAGGATTTCCTTCATGTTAAGTTAAAGCGACTTGTTTATGAAGGCCTTGCAATGTTACTGCACTCCTCTCCCGTGAATTCACAAACATTCCGTCAAAATACATTTCTACAACAATTCTGGAGTCTCATTTATTTCATCTCAAGTATAAACACTCAAATAGGAATATCAGAGATCTATCTGATATCTATCAAATTTCAACTAGTTCGTGTCATGGTGTTGGATGTAAAGCCCTTCATTTTGGAAACCACTGGTAAAAAAAAACAAAATAAAAAATAAAAACCTCGCTGTTATAGCTTTTCTCGAAAAAGTAGTACAATAACGAGATTGTAAAATGCTTCTTTAGTATTTTCCCTAACTACATGAAGTGTAGATGTATGTAAAGCTCTTTAAAAAAAATACTAGTTGTTCTTATTTTAAATTACCGATAAAATTATCAAACCTCCTATTTATTTGGCATTTGTTGCAATCTCAATAAATTAAATTTTAAAACTATTTATTAAGTAAAAATAATGCATACAAAAAAATAGTCACCACAAAAACAGCTGCTTCTGCTTTTAAAAAATTCCAATAAAGCTAATTTTTGGAGGCTTTTGAAACCTAATGGTTACAATCCACTAAGGACTGAACTAAACAGTTAAAAAGATCTGGTCACAATACGTTACCTTGCGCATAACAAGTCCAGAAACTCGACTATCTGCCAATGCCTCACACACACCCGGTGGTGCCGACAATTCAGGTTAAGAATCACTGTCTTCGTCTCCATATGTTATTTAAATCTAAAATATATCGGTTGATTCTCGTTTTATTAGTTATGTAAAGAAAAAATGTTCCCTTGGGGTTATCCAGCGGCGTGTAGAGAAGCGCTTTGCTGTTGGGAACCAGCTTGTTATCTTAGAAAAATAATCACAGGCCTTGTGGAATTCGTTCTGCGATTTCTACACCATCGTCACATTGTGACGGACGGTTGCAGAAAAAAAAAAAAAAAAAGAAATATGTTGTAAAAATGTCAAATAGACAGACTTATAGAGAATTTGACCTAACATTTATCTAGAACTATGAGACATAGTTAATATATGTTTATGTATATTTTTAGGCTATACATATTGCCTGATGTAACTTGATAATATGAAAAATTCTTTGTTATTGGCCAACCGGGGGGGAAAAAAGGAGGGGGGGGGGGCTGCGAAGAGGTATTGAAATTTAGTAGTTTTGTAAAGTTTTTCAGAACCTCGACAAGTACATTCTTTTGAAACCTATTGAAGACAGCCCAGCAGGGACTGAGCTCTACATTTAAAAGATCTGGTCACAGAGCGTCACCTTACTTAACCTGTCCCGAACATCGACCACCATGTGCACGGACGCGTAATTCAATTTCTAAAAGCCTCCCAATTTGCTCTCCCTGGAGATATAATTTCCTTTGTTGGGAAGTGAATGTTAATTGTTGTTTAAAACTAGATTCGCCATCGCTGCGCTATGTTCGTGAACTCCACACCCGCGCATGCTCCAGGCACATTACGACGCAGGCCAACGCCTTGCTTTAAGTGCCCCAGGCTCTGGCCAACACTCCTATTGGCGTTTCCAAGTTTTTTAATACGATCAATTGACATTTCCTGTTTTGGGGGGGGGGGGGGGGAGAGAGAGAGAGGACGGATAACTGTAATTTGGTGCATTAAATTCTATTGTTTTTTTTGTAACTGATACGATTCAAAATCGATTGTATTCTGATACAAATTACTTCTTTTCGGATTTAAAATATGCTGAATTTTTCAATATTTTTTAAAACGCGTTTTAAGTATATTTAAATATTTTTAATCCATTATAGAAACTTCGTTTTCGTTCGTGTCTTTCTGTGTTGAAGGCAACATTTTCGGATGGCTAATATACCCCCTTCCCATCAAGTAGTTGAGCTGAAACGTGGCACATGGACTTATTGCCAATGACAACATATTCTATCAAATATTCAGCCCCACCCTCAAAAATGAGTGTTTCCTGTTTTTCAAGGGGAAGATGAATGAAATGTGAATTGATCAATGGTCGCCTATGTTGTTGTGGAGATTAATTGTGTAGCTGTTTATATGTGCTTTGAATTAGTGACATAAATAGTATGCATTAACAATAAAATGTATTTTTGCAGGGGGAAAATAAAGGAATACATTATGCACCATTATATTACATTATGCACCATTACATTACATTATGCACCATTACATTACATTATGCACCATTACATTACATTATGCAACATTACATTGCATTATGAACCATTACATTATATTATGCACCATTACATTACATTATGCACCATTACATTGCATTATGCACCATTACATTGCATTATGCACCATTGCATTACATTTTGCACCATTGCATTACATTATGCACCATTACATTACATTATGCACCATTACATTACATTATGCACCATTACATTACATTATGCACCATTACATTACATTATGCACCATTACATTACATTATGCACCATTACATTATATTATGCACCATTACATTACATTATGCACCATTACATGACATTATGCACCATTACATTACATTATGCACCATTACATTATATTATGCACCATTACATTACATTATGCACCATTACATTACATTATGCACCATTACATTACATTATGCACCATTACATTATGCACCATTACATTATGCACCATTACATTATGCACCATTACATTACATTATGCACCATTCATTACATTATGCACCATTACATTACATTATGCACCATTAAATTAATGCAAACAAAAATTCATATTTAGGATTCAAACAAAAAACTTTGTTTTTTTTGTTTTTTTTTTTTTTTTAAAGAAAGATGTTTAGAAGTTTACTTAAGAAGTATTCGCAAATACGCACTATTTTAAAATTTTGATAGGGAAAATACTCTCTGGTGTTTGAATTTCTAGAGTTTCTGTCCTGAGGGTTTCTGATTCCCTCACTATAAATTCGACGGTCGACTGTGACCGACAGGCTTACGAGCCTTACGGAAGTCCTACATGATTTACTAGCTTGTTCCCCGTGTGTGTGTGTGTGTGTGTGTGCGTATGTGTGTGTGTGTTTGTGTTTGTGAATTAATATTTGCAACCTTCTAGTATTATTCTTTTTTTTACTTGCTGAGTTGTAAGTTTTTTTTCTGCATATTTTATTTTGTATATTTATATAAGCTTAATAGTGTAATTAAATAAACTACATTAAGTATCGTTTTCTTTGTCTGTTGGTTTTCCATTCTTTGTTATGTGTGGACCGTTTAATGAGGCAAATCTTAAAACAAAATAATTTGTAAAACCAAAGAACGTTACTCCAAAATGAGATTTAAAGTATATTTGAGAGAAATGGGAGGAAAGTGGAAATTTATAGATATTCTAATACACAGAAAGATTGAGAAATAGCGAGATTTCATTGCTCTGAACGAAACAGAAATTTGCAAAGAAAATGTGAGACAAGCAAAGAATAATGATAAAAAAAACTAAATTAGAACAAGATAAAAAAATTAAGGGAATGAACTGGCATGAAAATAAGAGAGAGGGGGGGGAGATTGAGAGGTAAAAAGAGAGAGTAAGAGAGAGTGAGTGACACAGAGGGGTATGTAGGTAGAGAGACGCTGGCAGAGGGAGGGTGATAGAGACAGATAAACATAAAAAATAGAGAAAGTTATATATTATATATATATATATAAATATATATATATATATATAGAGAGCGAGAGAGCGAGAGAGAGAGAAAGATATATATTATTTATATATATATATATATATATATATATAAAGAGAGACAGAGAGATGGATAGAGAGTAAGAGAGAGAGCGACTGAGAGAGAGAAAGAAGCGGAAAAAGAATTGTGGAGATAGAGAGAGAATTTTAAAGAACTAGGGATACATTGAAATGAAAACAAAAGCTCTTTTAATAGATGAATATTTAAAGTTATAGCAGATTAACGTTGATAAATCAGTGCGATTTAAAGATTTCACACTCTGCTTCAATCATTAAACAAACTATTTTAAAGTTGAAATCATTTCAAATTAATGGCAAAAGAAGGAGATGGTCAAGAGAGTAGGTGTTCAAGAAAGGAAAAGTTAAAGGAAGTAAATGTCAGAGGAAACAGTTGAACATAAGATGGTAAGAAACATTTTATCCGACCAGACATTTGTGGCCTGTAAGAAAAGTTCAGATTGATGAATTGTGTACGACATGGGAAAACTGTGAGAGAGTTTGAGAAAAATATAAGGAGAGACAGCGAGCTAGAAAAGGAGAGAGAGGAGAGCGTGAGGCAGTATAAGGGAGAGAAGAGAGTGGAAGAGAAGAAATTGATAGAGGAGAAGGGGATGGAGGAGAAGGCGAGAAAAGACAGGGGGAGAGACGAGAAAGTGGCAGAGCGGAGAGAGGGGGAGAGAATGGTGGAGGGAGAGGAGAGGGGAGAGAATAGTGGAGGGAGAGGAGAGGGGAGAGAATAGTGGAGGGAGAGGATAGGGGTAGGAGAGAGCGGAGGATAGAGGGGATGAGAGAGTTGGAAAGAGTAGAAGGGTAGAGAGGAGAGAGTGAGGAAGAGGGGGGAGAGAGAGAGTAGAAGGGTAGAGATGAGAATGTGAGTTAAGAAAGTTGGGAGAAAAACCAAAGTTAATTAAACAAATGAGGGAATCTATAGAGATTTAATTAAGCTGAACGGTGTAGAGCAACGTGTTAAAAGAGCATATTATAAATTAGAAAAGAGGCCCTACGAAATGTAGAGTGAATGAGAGAGAGAGAGAGAAGGGAAGCAAGATATATTTAGAGAGAAATACAAAATTATTACTAATAATACCATGTCTTTGAACTTATTATATTTGCCTAAGCCACGATGACTTTCCTGAATGTGTGAGTTGAATTCTAGTTTTGAGAGTCTATGTCAGGATAAGATTTCTTCTGGTTGGGAAAATCCCCTTGTTTCTGCACTAGCTGACACATGTCAGTTTTCGAGGCAGCTGCCACAAACTTAAATCCCTGTTAATTTCTTTGCTGGGAAAGTCATGAACACAGTCTACTTGAATGGATTTTTAAAAAATTAATGGAGAAAACTTAAGAGGTATATCATACACGTGTGGGTGTGACAACCATTCATGGCAATTAAGAGGGTTTTTTTATAAATGAATTTTGAAAATTTAGTTCCCTTTGGGCTAATTTTCGTTTACTTTTCTTTTAATCGTGTCCCTTCTATAACAAAAACATTGTCCCAGCATTCCACCAGTGCAGTGCTGACAAATTTCACTTGGCTTGGATTGGCCACTGGGCTCACCTCTTCCGGTTAGATTTATGTACCCCGGAAGTGCGCAGGTACCATCGGATATTGGGGCCTTACAGGAAATAAGGCGCCAACACGTGATCAAGCCATTTAGGAAGCAATCGCACCGTATGGTGTGGAGCGCTGTGATGGATGGTGTGAATGAAAGAGCAAAAGTGATACAAAATAATAATGTGTATGGAAGGGTCTTCTTAAAACTGCACGCTCAGAAATTAGAGACATCAAGGACGTTGACTTAAAGTACTTTATAAATTGGGTCATGACAGGGTCAAGTATTCCACGATTGTATTTAATAAGACTTAAAACGAAAGAAAATATTTTGAAAAAAATCACAATTTATACGAATTGATAAATATAATTTTAGTTTCGACTGTAATGACTATCAGATTAAATTATTGTTACTGAAAGACGTTATAATTAACAGACCAATTGGTCAGTCAACTAATACTGAATGAAACAAAAGATTTGATCTTTACCATGATAAATAATAAAACCCCAGGAATAGACACTATCACTCCAGAACTGATAAAACTAGGTAGAAACGAACTGCATAGACAAATACACGAGCACATATCCAGATGCATAGACAAATACACGAGCACATATCCAAATACATAGACAAATACACGAGCACATATCCAGATGCATAGACAAATACACGAGCACATATCCAGATGCATAGACAAATACACGAGCACATATCCAGATTTTTATCGGAGTGTATTGTTATCCGACCTTACCGACCGAGCAGACTTTCCATTTCCGTTGACGGATTGCACTTACAGAATCGTTTTATATGGTTTCTTCTTGCGGAATTGTTCTTCCGACTTTTTTTATTCAAACTCGGTCAACTTTAGCTTTCACCTCAGCATGCGCAAAAATTGCGCTCAGCTTTGTATACTCATTAATCCGTTTAGAGAACAATTCCTAGCAACAGCTGCAAAACATATATTCCTTTTGACTTTTAGGGTCACTTGTAAATAAAAATTAATGTATCTAATAAAATTGTAATTTAATAAATCTCTAAATCCAACCGAAATTCGCCAAGAGTAACAACTAGAATTGTCTTTTATGAAATGTTAGTAAGAAACTGTCAGAGGACGTATCATATAAATCATACCGTAGATGCCAGGAGAAAGAAAGGACAAAAGATTAAGACACTGTGCTCATAATCCCAATTTAGAAGAAATGTTGGAAGCTAGGAGCAAAGTACAGGGAGAATAATCGAAGGCGTTCCTGAGTAATTTAGGGCCTTAGAAAAAGGAGACTCACTATCATGTATCCCGTTCAACATCTCATTACAAAAAAAATCATCACAAAGTTACATGTGAGCACCAGTGAAACTATCACAAAATACTTCCATAGAAAAGCATAACAGAATCACAATCATCAGGAATTTTATTTGGCCAACCATTGCTGTATCTCGCATGTGCGGGCGACATAGTTCTACTGGGCAGACACAGCAATGATATTATTAGAAATTCCGATGAACTTGAAGATGCCTCAGTTTTAAAGCTGGTTTTGAGATAAAGAATGTGAATACAAAGTTTATGATAATGTCACTAAACACGAATTTGGTGACAACCTCAAAGTAAGCCACCACACCTTTAAAAAATGTGGCTGCATCCGAATATCTAGGAGCCACTATAAATGAGCTCAATAAAATAACGAAGGACGTGAAAGAAAGGATAACTGCAGGTAGCCGTTATTATTTCAGCCTGCTAAGAAGTGATAACCTCCCAAGAACAAAGAAGGCCATATACACCACTAAAGCAGAGAGCCTACTCAATACGTGGGAGTGGAGAATCCTCAGGAAAATACATGGTCTAGTGATAGACAATGACGGATGTCGATTCCGTACAACCCAAGAAATATATCATCTGTACCACCCATGGTCGAAACAAAGAAAATAAAGGCAGACAGTGCTGGACAGGACAACTTGAGAGGATGCCAGAAAAAAGTACAACAGCAAAGGTGATCTACAGGCAAAAACCTAGATGCAGACGGTTTACGCGTCGGCCAAGACGATGATTTCGGAAAGGATTTACATCAGCTGGGGCTACGCGCATGAAGGTAGAAAGCCATGCATGGATCCAACCGAATAGAAGAAAGTGGTGGATCAGGCCAAAGCTCTGCTTGGGCTGTAGCCTTACAGATGAGTGCGAGATAGAAGCTCATTCAAAGACAATCGAAACATTAAATTGATGTGAAAGGTTTCTTTCAGGATTTTTGTTTTGATCAGTGGAAGTTTGACTCTGAGTCGCTTAGATAATACATTCTTTGAAGAACTGAACGCCGCTTATAAAAAAAAAATGATTAAAAAAAAAGTTATTAAAAAAAAAACATGTAGTCAAATTGCAATACAAATCAAAGAAACTAATAATGTTTAATAAGCTTTTAATCCCATAATGATAATTAAACAAAAAAAACGTGAGCCTACTTTTGTTACATACAAGAATTTGATACGCCGAGCATGTTGTGAGAGTGACGTTATATTCTAATTAGATTATATCATTAGAATTGATACGTCATATATGCCAATATTGGTCAATCAACGCTCACCTTTTAACAATAAATTTATTGTATCACACTAGATTACAAGTCTAATGTCAACTCAAGAAAGAGTTACAGAAAATTAGGCAACACGACTCTATATGTATTTGTGTTCGATTTCTTTAAATACATATTTTTTTATCTTTTCACTACACATTTTTTCTTAAATAATGTTTCATTACAATTGGAATGAATGTACTAGTGGCAAACTCTCGATACCGCGTGTTCGCCTTGAAACTTACGGAAAGCGCACGTTCGCATTTGCTGGCCCAACCATTTGGAACACCCTTCCTGACGCTCTCAAAAACAGCCAGACGCTGGAGTCCTTCAAAACAAATTTAAAAACTCATCTATTTCGCAAACACATGCTGGAATGATGATGTCTACAATCTTTTCCAGCTTGTTATTATCTCCCAGCTTAGTTTTTGTACCGCGCTTCGAGCCTTTGGGGTTGAAGCGTGATTTTTCAAATGAACTATATTATTATTATTATTATTATTATTATTATTATTATTACTATTTATTTAGGTGAATTGAGATGATTACAATTTGCTTTTTTGTCTGTTGTTTTATTTTCAATTTTTTTTTTTTATATAGAAAAAGAATGGGGGGTTGGGGGAGATTGCTAAAAGTATCAGTTTTCTATAAACATTTTGCTTTCGACTATTGCCATAGACTGAGATATTCTTGTTATTATGCTTAACCAAAAATATTATTGATGTATCATACAACATCATACATCATTCATACATTGTATGAATTCTTAACGAAACGAGTTAATAGGCGACTACTTCTTTAATAAAGTATATAAATGTAATACATTATGTTATCTCCCTCTAGATTATCATCGAATGCAAAACTGAGAAGCTTTGCAAGCTGCAAATAAAAATAAGAATACAATTATTTTTATCTACTCCATTCTAAACCAATTATAGAACTGCGGCAGAGGCGGACATCTTGTTTAGTTTGATTTCTTCACGTTCACTCCGTTCAGCGGTTTTCTCAATTTCAAGATTATTTGTTTTACCACATGTCACATGTTAGTGTAACAACTTATCAAGCTTTAGTCTAGAATGTAGCCTTGGAAAAGAATTGATCAGAAACATATTTGTAAAATTGCTGTGCTGTAGGCTACAATAAAAAGAACAAGAATTTAAATCAATTATTATCTTTTATTCAATAATCACAATGATATTCATTTCAAATTTTGAACACTCCTTTAAGGCAATTAGTATCACACACTTGACTTCTGATCATGCTCCATTTATTGTATTTAAACTCGTGTGCTAAAAACAATAATTCAAAGCAACACACCCTAATAATTACACTTGTGTACCTGTTTTGTTTTTAAGTTGCTTCTTTGATGATAGAACTGAGATAGACTTTCAAGAGGGGCATGTAGTTAATTTCAAAAGCCTAGCAAAGGGCCTATATTTTTAAAGAAAGAAAAAGAGAGGAAGACCTAAGAATACATGGAGACGTGAACTAGAGACAGACACGCAAAATATGGGATACAACTGGAAGCAATTGGAAAGGAAAGCACAGGACCGGGATGAGTGGAAAATTCTTGTGGACGGCCTATGCCCCAGACGGGGTAAAAAGGCATAAGAAGAAGAAGACCTGTTTTATTTTTAAGTTGCTTCTTTGATGATAGAACTGAGATAGACTTTCAAGACGGGCATGTAGCTAATTTCAAAAGCCTAGCAAAGGGCCTATATTTTACCGGGTTTGAGTTTAGAAATGAAGTAAATGAAGAGAATCCAATCAACCAGTGAAAAATACTAGTTTCAACAATATTTAGCAAATAACCTTATTTACAAATTCATGAGGTTTTAATCGAGCTTTTAAGATACTAAAAATTATTTTTAACAATGTTTCAATGCTGATAAGTATAACAATTTTAAAAAAAAAAATTTTACTCAACATTTGCAACTTTAATTTAAGTAAAACTAATATAAATGAAAAAGAGGTTACAGAAATGGGGAATGATTGACAGGTTTAATAAACCAGACTGAAAAAATGGGAAAACAAAACAAACTTTATAGAAATGTGGCAAGACTTTTAAAATCTGACAAAGGAGGATATCTCTATAATCCTAAATGCAGACTTAGTTAAGATGCCATAATATCACAGATATTACAATTGTTGATTATGCTAAATGTTAAAATGCCTATTCATCTATTTTATATTCACACTAATAGTCCAATAGACAATTGTAATAGGAACTTTGAACTTAATATAATATTTTTTTATTAAATGGATTTCTTTCATCATGCATAAATCTTAGAAGACAATTAGTGGTAGGCCTACTCATATGTCTCGTTTTCTATTTAACCTAACATTAGAGAGAGTTATAAGAAGCATAATATAGATTGACACACAAGGAAAAATAACAGGATACTTTCTGTGGGAAACCCGAGACCCACAACCAATTGGCACTCTCAAACCCCTTCAGTATCTTGCATATGCTAATGATATAGCACCTTTGGGGAAAAGTAGTAAAAACAACTCAAAAGCCTTTATTGAATTAGAAGACACATCACTAAAAGCAGGACTGGAAGTTAACAACCAAAAATCAAAGTACATGAATATATTGAAGAAGAACAGACAGATGAAATCATTAAAATTAGAAACCATACCGGTACTTTTGAACAGTAAATCGATTCAAATACCTAGGATCGTTAATAAATGAAAGAAAGAAATTAGTAACAGAAATGAACAAAATAATATCGGCTGGATATTCAAAATATTCGAAAGAAAAAACAATACTAGAAAAACAAAGAAACCTACATATAAAACTGTGATCAGACCAGTTGTAGCATATGCCAGTGAAACTTGGACCCTTAAAAAACGTCAGAAAACAGATTTAATACATGGGAGAGAAAATTTCTCTGGAAAATATACAGACCACCAAAGGATGAATATGGATGGAGAATATGAGATCAACCAGTAATAGTTTGACTATATCAGGATTCCCACGCTAGTAGCAGAAAATTTAAAAATGCAGACGACGCTTGGCGGGACACTTAAAAAGAATGCTAAATAGATGAGAGAAGAGGGTGTACCACTAAAACTCCAGAAGCAGACCTATTGTTAGATGGATGGATGATGTAGAAAATGATCTAAAGCAGGTGGGAATCTAGCATGGACAAGAAAAAACATTCATCAGGTCTCAGTGGAAGGAAGTGGTGAGGCAGGCCAAAACCCTATATGGGCTGTAGCGTCCACAGAGAAAGACTACTTATAATTTTGTTTTATTTTTAGAGAAACATAGAATTTCAAAAAGATTTGATGGAATTATTTTTGTTTTAAATGATTTTGGTTAGAGGCGTTATTTAAAAAAGAAACAAATTAATTTAGTTGGTCCCTTAAATTGGAGGCAGAAGTCTTTAAATATTAACATTGGCTTATCCCCCATCAAAGTTTATCAATTAAATTGATGGTTTATATATAAAAGACGTTTGTCGTACAGTTCCAAAAAAAAAAAAAAAAATGAAACAAAATATCATGTTTTAAGATTTTTAGTATTTTAAAAAATTTTGTCATGACATTGACAAAATATAGCATCAACAGCTATTATGTATGAAAATATATACATTCTAAACATATAGCATACTGAATGCTATAAAAAATATTATATGTATTTTTTAAACGTTTTTAAAACGCAGTTTTAGGTACAGATGTAGAGAGTGTACCCAAAAATTAATTACATTAAAATATAAGACAAATATGTTCTACCAAATAGTATTTTACTTTCACCTACATTGTAGCAATATTCAGGGGTGCCATTATTCCATAACTGAAGTTTTCAAAATAGTTATGGAATGATTCTCTTAGTGATTTAATGAAATAAAAAAATTAGTGTTCCACATGGTATTGTATAGATTTGACCCCCTTATGCAATGCTATCTAGAGATGCATTTAAAATACATTTATTCTTCACCATTAATTTATATATTAATTACTTTAGGAACATCTTGGAAGACCTGAAGTTTTTATATATGTACGGCTTTCTCCCCAATCACTATTCAATCTACACAACATATTTAAACAATATATTATATATTAATTTATTATGAATACTACATATTACACAATGTTGTAAATAAATAATGGAGACTTAAAGACAGGTGAGACATGTGTTATTGATTTTCGGCATCGATGCCTTATCAAAATAAAATTTAAAATCCTATCAGCCAATCTTCTATTGTCTAACAATTTTACTAAATAAAAACTTAATGATTCAAAAACATCTAATGACATTGTAATATTTGAAAGGTTGATAAATATTTTGTTACATAACTTATTTGAATATGGGTTCTAAAAAATGATCCATAGCTATAGATGAACCAGGAAGGTGATGATTAATGGACCAGCCTAACTTATGTAAATACATAATGTAATTTCTAAATGGTCTAAAGCTATAGATTAACCATGCATGGGATAATTAACTGTCCAGGTAAAATCTTTTATATTAAAAGACTAAAATGGCATGAGAGACAAAGAATGACCAGGCTAATCATCAAATAGGAACTTTTTAAACATTTTCCCACTTTATTACTCTGTAAAGTTGAAAAGCTGACATACTTACAAACTGAAAAAAGAAATGTAATAATTTTTTGTATGGATTTAAAAAATTAAAATAATTTACATTTATTACAACAGCTTTCCGTTTTAGAATTTTTAAAAATGTTCTTGTACAAAGTCAAATTTATTTAATTTAAAAAATGTCTTCACTATTCTGCATTCTGTAAAGCTTAAAAAAACAAATTAGTCTACTTATTCAATAGTCATTTCAAAAAAAGTTATTCATCATATATAACACCTGATAACCTTTACAAAGGAGACCATTAAATCATATGACATACGTATAAAAAAAAAAAAAAAAAGCAACGCTCATTGCAAACTCATATTAAATATAATTAAAAATATCACACAAGTTGATCTAAAACAATTTAAAAGTAAATACTAATAAAAAGGAATTAATTAATCTCTTGCTACTTGAATTCGAAATGTTCTGATTTCCATTGGTTTTAATTTAACTTGAAAAGGCGGATCCATATTTAATCTGTAGTCTGTAGAGCCTGATGAAAATAAAAAATGAGAATGTTATAGAAATTAGCAGAACAGGCTGGTAAAAAATTATAAATTAACATCATGAAGTTTGTGTTTGAGGGTGAAATATAACAAATATATAGAAAAAAATGTGCATGAAAATAAAACGTCCACTTTTGATGACTAACAGAATAAGTATTGGCTTAGTCAAGGATAGCCAAGGCCTACTTAGTGGAAATTGGTCTACTAAATTATAGGCTAGGCCTAAGCATACTTAGTTGTTATTGGCCTGCTAAAGTATAAGCTAGGCCTACTTAGTAGACATTGCCTCACTAAAGTATAGGTTAAGCCTAGGCCTGCTTAGTAGAAATTGGCCTACTAAACTAAAGGCTAGGCCTAGGCCTACTTAGTAGATATTGGCCTATTAAGTATAGGCCAGGCCTAATGCCTAATTGGTGCAAAATGGTCTACTCAAGTATAGGCTAGACCTAGGACTACTTAGTAGAAAAAGTATTGACCCTATTTAAACTTACTGATACTTGGAGAGGTAAGGCCACCAACTGTTCTCCATTGAAGCCTGTGTATGTCTTGTGGGCAAAAGTTAGCACCTAATGTTGTTTCCTCTACTGATACAATATCAAATGGCCTGAACATAGTCTGAAAGTAGGAATGTTATAATTGTCTAGCATTCTACTCTTGTAAGATGATAAGAACCAATTTATCTGCATTTTTTATTGGAATTTCAAGACCAAATAAGAAGTGGGAAACATAACACTAACACTTGATACAGTTTTTAAAAAAATATTTTTTTAAAAAATATAGCACTTTTTAATGTTAGAATACATCATTACAAAATAATATTGCATCAAAATGTATCCCGTTATATGTAGGCCTTTCTGTAGATGTAGACAGATAAACTATTGTTAATCATCATAAAGCAAATAATACAATAACTTATTTAAATAAATAGTAATCAGATTACATTTCTTTGTTACATGATATATCCTTACTTCTAAATATACTTCAGCTTCTGCAGCTAATTCTTTCACCTCAAATACATTTTCTAGCCTCAATAAGTAAAGAGTGGTTTCATTAGCTGATATTCTATCCAAAGTAAGGATGTGAACATTGTCTGGTAGTGAATCAGTTAAAAAGACCTCCTGTGAAGAATAGTTTATAATAAGTATTATTTCTTTTAATAAATTTCTTACTGCAATTTTTAATGATAAGCTGAGTCAAATCATAGAGCCCAGTGATACATTTTTGGGTTCAAAGTAAAATTCATTTCAATATAATAAACTAATCCTCTCTTTAACTGATCATTTTTGGCAGTTAATTTATGGTATTTTGATTATTAAATAAATCTTATAAGCAGTGCTGGTTGTAGCTATTTAGTGACCCCAGTAAGTTTTTAACTTTGACACAACTGACATCATAGCTAGATACTAATCTGCAGGCAAAATTTTTTGGCTTTTTTGGTAGAAATATTTCTGATGACATCTCCTTATCTAGTCTACTACTACTAGCAAAATAATTTTCAGTAGACATCCTTGTCAAAGATATGAGCCTTTCCTGAGTCTAAGGCTAATTTGTTTGTAAACATGCTTTACCCTATTTTACTTTTAACACTAACACTGACCGGAATTACTATTTTCGGTTAAAATCCCAGGCATTGACTTGACTGTAAAAACTTAAGAATTTTCAATGGCACTTTCTTGCATGGTAGCATGCAGGGCCGGCCTTAGGCCACTGCAACCTATGCAGCCGCAACGGGCCACCGCACTTTCATAGGCCCCGCCCCGAATTTATTTTCAAATACAAAATCTTAATTTTCACTTTTTATCCTTATCCTCTACCCAGAATGGGCCCCGCGCAATCCGTTTCGCATAGGGCCCCGCAATTGTTAGGGTCGGCCCTGGTAGCATGTGTATAATAGAAAGTGTTTTTTCAGATAATTCAAATCCAGTAATTTCTGAGACATCTGTTAGACACATTTGGAATGTCTGTACATTTTTTTAAAAAAAACAATTCCTTATGAGATAACAACGTTTGTAATTCGTAAAAAAAAAATTGTTGCTTTGCTGTTTCATTAGCTCAAAATGCTATGTCAAAGAATTAAGAGTAGTATCAAATATGAGGATGAAGATTTTAACATGATAACTGGTTTCAGGATCTTTAATAGGTTCATCATTAGGTTCATATTATCAAACTGGCTTTTAACACACTAAACTCTTAACTTTGTTGTAGGTTAAATAACCGACAAAACATATATTATTATAGTATAGTATCTGCAAGTTACTTTACTGTAATCTTTGTTACCTCAAAAATTTTGTCTCAATGTATTTAAAAATTCTTGTAATAGCCTTTAAAATTATTTTTAAAAAATCAAATTAAAAAGATACAAATTTATAAAAAATAAAAAATAAATTAAAAAATAATAACATATTTTTCTTAGGAATCTAGAATTTGTCTCTACAGCAGCCGCCTGCTGTGGCTCTAACAAATGATCGCAATTATTTAAATAAATTTAAACATTTTAAAATAATAAAAATAGTAAAAGTTATTAATTGACATAAATGTAAATAATCCTATAATTAAGTATCATAGGAAAGTTGTTTTATAAAAACTTTTTTTTTTTGATTTAATAGAACATCAGATTTACCTGCTTCATAGCCTTGTTAAATTTCGTGCCTTCATTCACAGAAGTAAACATCAGTGTTGGTTCCAAGTGGATCTGCATTGCCAAATGCTTTACTAAGAGGCTTGACTTTTCTATGGTCTCAAGAAACAAGAAATGCTTTCCTGAATTGAAAAGAGGCAATCATAAGTAAAGTGATTGACAGAATAAATATATATAATCAACAATATTTTACAATCTAGTAATAAAATACAAAAATAAAATTTAAAAATCTCAATGTTATAATTTTTGAGTAACTTGTAGTATAAGAAATTCATTAATTTTTTTTATTTTTGAAACTAAAGAGCCCTTAACTCTCCTTAAAGGCTAATTGTAGTCAGAATGTAGTTTTTAAAGAAAATATCACTTATTCGTTATTAGTTAATTGTTTTGTTTTACCTGTAAAGATAATTCCATTTCTATCTTCCCCGCTATCATTTAGTGGTTCACCAACACCAAGACCATCATCATATAGAAGTTTACGATGTACCTGAGATTGAAAAAAAAATTTATAAAAAAATTAAGTATATAACTAGTAAAAATCTTACTAACTATGAACATTTTAGAAAATAAATTACTATTAATGATATATCTTTTTTAATAATCAAAATAATTAATTAAGTATGTTACATTTTTAAACAACCAAGAAATTAAATAGAGTTTTCTTAGCATTTTTAAGTTGTAGAATTATAAATTGGGATATTTACCATAAGCTCCAGCATTCCTGATCCAAGACTTGTTCCTCCTTGGGGTCTGTCTGTCAAAACTGTAAGCTGTACATTTCTCTGACTATCCTATGAAGCATAAAATTTAGGGAGAATAAAAATAAAATAGCAGAAAACCATGTGTAGAAAAAATATTTCTTTTTAAAAAGCCATATATTATATCATGTCAAAGTATACCTTTAAATGTACCATTGTGAACTAAATGTTAGTAAATTATGTGACAATATGTAAGCAGAAAAGGGAACAATGAGTGTCAAACTAAACATTTTTCACTTTGGTAAAACTGAATATGAAGCTTTTTTTAAAAAAGATCCTTTCTATTTTTCTCACACTTTAAATAATATTATAATTTATTAACGACAATTTGAAAATTGTTAAGAATATTGGTCAACGATTTTCAATATGACATTTAATAAAATTATAATTTATTAGATGGCTAAGAATATTAAATAATTATTTAATCAATTCAAGATTTTGAAAAGTCACATATGAGCCTCATATGTAATCAAATAATAAATTCAACATCTCCTTTTACCTTTATAAATATCCTACTAGTCACTGGGTAGTAATTTCCAGAAATATAATCCTTCGGCTGGTAGTTCCATGACTCTCTAATATCTTTTCTGGAAAAAATTTATAAAAATGGAGGCTTTTATGAAAAAAAAAAGAAGTAATGATAAACTTATTTTAAACATTTTGAACCTTTACACTTCTTAAATAATTTTGAGATTGGGCACATCATTTTAAAGAGGTTTTTATCTTCAAAAAACTGTTTATTCACTTTCTTTCATGTGCATTTATAAAAATGGAGGCTTTTATGAAAAAAAAAGAAGTAATGATAAACTTATTTTAAAAATTTTGAACCTTTACACTTCTTAAATAATTTTGAGATTGGGCCCATCATTTTAAAGAGGTTTTTATCTTCAAAAAACTGTTTATACACTTTCTTTCATGTGCATTTTTTAAAACATTTATTTTTGACACATTTTTATCATAAGCTATTTTTTAAATATGATATTTTTAAAAATGTCACATTATATCTTTGGAAAAAAAAATTATCGCAAAAATTTAAATGGTGAAATGTTTAACCCATAAATTTTTCCTGATCTTAAAAATATGTACAAGAATGAATCTTAAATGAATTAGAACATATTTAATAACGGTTTATTAATTACATTTAAAATTTGTGTTACATTAATTCTACTTACACTCTCTCCATCATTTCTCGTCCATTGGAGTCTGTGTAGAAAGTTCCACCATTTGCAATGGTAGAAGTAAACACAGAGACAATTTCTTTGCCTTGGTTGTCTCTGAAAAAATCAGGATAATGATTATTTAATAAACATGGAGGGAGGGGAGTTTTAAAATATTCTTAAACTAGAATTTTAATGCATAAGCTATTGCTATGAACTACCAATCAATGAAATCTCACGTAGGTCTAGCCATTAAGAAATGAAAGGAGAAAGTAGATCCTAACTACTTTATAAATGGCTTCATCAAGGAACTGAATCTCCAAAACTTAGCCATTAAGAAATGAAAGGAGAAAGTAGATCCTAACTACTTTATAATATAAATGATTTCATTAAGGAACTGAATCTCCAAAACTTAGCTCAGTAGTTTCCCTTTTCTCTATTGAAATGTATTCTTATTAAGTTCATCACAAACACTGAATGACCAAGTTTCTGCATCTATTGACTATCACTAGGAATATTTTAACATATTTTGTCATTTTGTAGAATCAATGGTTAATAGTTGCTAAAGTACAGACAGCTCTTTCTTTTTAGAGATCCATACTAAGATATAACCTTTGTCTTGAGAATGTTATTAAGAAAGATATTTTTAGTTATTTATTTTCCACACACAAAAAAAATAATTTAAACTCTAATAAGAAGAGCATGCTTTTAATATGTTTATTCAACATAGGTATACTTTATCTTACCTGTCTTCAATGGGTCCAACTATCCACTGAAATTCAACATACTTTGCTCCTTTGTATAACCTGACAATTTGTGACACCCATGGACTGAATGTTTGGTGGATTTCCTGCACTAAATCCCCCTGAAAACACAAGTTAATTTCACAACATTGCTCCAATTTAATTCAAATACATTTTAATTTTATTTATACAGTTCATTTGATCTCTAATTATTTAATTTTCTATGTGAATGTGGAGAAATCAATTCATTAATAACAATGTCATTGATAGAAGTGAAAGCCCACAATTAAATACAATAAATATTAGTCCCTTTCCCCATTATTTATTGTTACCGAAATTATAAATACAAATTACTAGTGAAGATATGTTTTAAAGGCAGTTGAAAAAGAGATTAAAAAAATATTCTAAGTAAATTTAACAAATTTTATTCTCAATGTCAGTATGTTTTGTAGATATTTTTTTTTAAACCCTAGGATAACTCTTATATTAGCACTTACTGAAACAAGTTTAATTCCAACAGTGGCTTCCCCTCCAACTCTCTTCGTGCTGGGGGATTTGGGAACAAATACATAAGCTCCGGAAAATCTGGCAATTGTTTGTTGAGCTTCATAGTAAGTAAATTCTTGTGATATAGATTCTTCTATAGAACTCTCTTTGTTAAAAATGGAGATTAAAAGACCCGAGTTGCGACTGAATGTGACTGTCAAGTGCTAAGAAAAAAAAATAACCAAAAGGAATCTTATATTATAAGCCTATAGTACAATATAGCATCATCAGCAACTAATATCAATCTATTTTAGTCTAAATTATTGTAAATGTTTCATACATAGTCTGTTTTCAGACATGTGATCTCTCACCATTGAGGATAAGTGCAATAACGCTGGTTAATATGATAAATTTATACAACTTTTATTTCAGGATTAATCATCAATGCTAAGTATTAGAAATTTCTAATTATAAAACTAATTTTAAAAATATTCTGCAATTATAAGTAAATTATAACTTATCCAGCTATCTGTTATGCATTATTGCATTAAATACGATATGGATGTTTTTGTTTACCAATTCTAAAATAAGCCATTGTAGGCAAGGCAAGGCGTCCTTTAAAGGTGATGAATATGTACTGATATAATTATACAAATTCAACGCGGGAAGCTATGGTAAGAATACGGGAGTAAACCCAAACTGTAAAATCCGGAGATGGAGTCCCGGAGTCGATCTGACGCCGATAACAATGTCATTTCGTCAACTCCTGCGACGCAGCCAGTGCCAAGCTGTATTGACAATTGTCCTTCTCTTGGATCCACTGGTTGCGTGGAGAGTGGGGATCTGCTGCATTGGGCAACAGCTGGTCTTCATAAATCACCGCCCAGACGTCACTTCACGAGGAGCAGAGTTTTTTTTTATAAGGCAAAGAAAGTAAATAGAAGGAAGACTCAACCATTCCGCTTCGCAACATGGAATATAAGGACGATGTGTCCTGGCTTTGAAACCGTCATTCAACAGGTTAATTGGCCAAGTGAGCCACTAATCGAAGTGTAGGTCTACAGTATAGCTACTCCATCGTTTCGCGAAGACGGAAGGATGCCATATATATATTCGCTGTCCTTTCAACTTTTGAACACGACTAATTATTTAAAGGTTTCTATGACCAATGATTAATTAGTGTTTTCACACGGCACATTCATTCTCTTATGAATGAAACTATGAGAATCGCACAACACGCTAGGGACTGCGAATGATTGCTCATGAAATTGTTTTGCACACGGCAAATTATGATAATTTATAACATGGAATCTACCGGGTCTTTAAACATCAAATTAAAAAATTATTGTTTCAATTACTTCTAAGTTCGATACAAAACACAAGGTATCAAATATTCTGATGTAAACAGTGGTGATAATCAAACCAATCCCAAGTATCGGCATCTACGGCCATTAAATTTGGGGCGTGGTTGAAATGTACAGAATGATTATGGAGCACGCGCTCGTCATTTTGTCAGTGATCCGGCCCGCCGTGAAAAAAGTTTGGTGACCCTTGAGCCAGCACAAGTGTTAAAGTAGTAATATCTAGGGTAATATCAGAGCTGTCTTATAAAATAGCCGTGGATAATGGAATAACAACTATAACCAGTGTATAAATCAGTTATACATTTGTACAGCCATGTTAATTGTAAAATTAAGCTATCTATTGTTTAATCCCAATCACATATAATTTAGTGACAAAAATTTCAAGTGTAATGTAAACAGTGCTTTAAATGTTGTTTTTTTAATTAAAAAAAAATATCTACTATGTCTAATATAAAATGTGATATTTCTAGTGCAATATTAACAATGGGTAATGTATTTAAAAAAAAAAAAAGTGCAATTTCATATAATTCTGGATTAAAATTGACAACGATAGTGCTATATCTAGTGTAAAACTTATTATGTCTAGTCCTACTGCAGGAACTAGGAAATGGGGCATTGATAATCTATTTCACTGGTCCATTAGCTCAAGGGTATTGGAAAGGGACATTACGTGACTGGGATAATGCAGAGCACGCAGACTGTTTGATTACCTCCCCCTTTTGGGCCAATTTTATCGATAGTTTTACGATTTATGGAAATGTTGGATGAGATTTTTGTTCATCAAACAATCGGAAATGTATTTAAACACATTATTTTTTAACAAATTTAAACTAATTATACATTTTTTTTTAAAGTCAGGGAAGAGAGAGAATCAATGATTGAATGGTAGAGGGGATGTCACTATGATAGAATTGAAAGGGAAATGTTTTCATTTGTTGGTAAAGTGTTGGCACTAACTAATGGTTGGCTGAAGTGCTGGTAAAGTGTTGGCACTAACTAATGATTGGCTGAAGTGCTGGTAAAGTGTTGGCGCTATGTAATGGTTCGCTGAAGTGCTGGTAAAGTGTTGGCACTATCTAATGGTTGGCTGAAGTGCTGGTAAAGTGTTGACACTAACTAATGGTTGACTGAAGTGCTGGTAAAGTGTTGGCACTATCTAATAGTTGGCTGAAGTGCTGGTAAAGTGTTGGCACTAACTAATGGTTGACTGAAGTGTTAGATAAGTGACAGTGATATTAATGCAGCAGAAAGCTGGTACAAATACATTCATTAAATAACGGCTAGACGGCATAGGATCACTCGATATGTATCAGTGTGAGCGATGCACCAAAAGAATGAGCGGGATTTTCAGCAGTGTTTCTCAACCTGAGTTCAACGGACCTATACACTGTTTTTTACTCGGTGATCCAAAAAAAAAAAAATGTCATCCAAAATTTAACAAAATTAATTTTTAATATGCAATGGCTCATCTAAGTATAATTTTAATATGAACTGTTTAACACAACTTTACTGGATCACAAGTAAAATAAATAACATATATAGTAAACTGCGGGCAAAAGTTTTGGACTAGATCTTGAAATGGATCGGCGGTTTTGGCTGTCACACTTTGCGAAGGCCGCAAATATCCTTTTATCACATTTATTGTTCACCTTTAAAAAATCATATTTTATTATTATCGTTTATTTCATTAGAATGCCTTTTATTGGTTTCTATAACATTTAACTAATAGGCCGGCCGGCAAAGGGTTGGGGGTGAGAAGGGGGTCTGTACATCTGTCAAGTCGGCAGTTCTGGCAGCCAACATTTGATTATATTTTTTTAAACATTTCAATTTCAATAAAATACACGCTTTAATTTTTATAATAATCCTCACCCCTAACAACCATAATATTAGTAATGTTTTATGGATTGTCTTCCACTGGCATCAAATGATTGTTTGTCACATTGTATGCCACTGAAGCATTAAATTAGCAAGTGGTCAGTGAATACTTAAATGATGAGAATCACTGATGTTCATAGATAAGGGAATTTTATTAATGCAGTAGAACATATGCAAGTATGCAAGGAGTGTTTCGGTAGACGTCTAGAATAAGACTATACATACATATGAGATATCCGGGGAAATTTACAAAGCGGGACTAGAAGACATGAGAGACTGGTCTACAGGGAAGGGGAGAGATGGGCGTGGGACATTGCTATTGTAATAGACATTGAACAGAAATGGATCTATAAGAATCTAAAATTTTCTCGCAGGGACCATTACAGAGTACGGAAACTGAGTTAATCGGGAGTCACATATCTGGGGAGTAGTAACTTTTCAATCTCTATTTCTTTATTTCTCTCCCTCTCTATATATATATCTCTGTCTCTATGTGTCTGTCTTTCTATCTGTATCTGTCTTTCTGTCTGTGTCTGTCTTTCAGTCTGTGTCTGTAGGTGTCTATAGCTATATCTATATGTCTGTCTGTCTGCCTTTCTATCTAATCTACCTATCTACCTACCTACCTAGCTACCTACCTACCAACCTACCTACCTAACTTCCTACCTACCTGCAATATGGTTGTCGTGCAGTGAATAAAACATCTTTAATGAAACCATTTAGCCTTTTCACTGATACAGTAGTAAGACCTTTGGCCAATTCAATGACACCGTAATGATAACTTCGGCCATTTCACCGAAACAGTAGTAATACCTTTGGCCATTTCACCACACAATAGTGAGACTTTTGGCCAATTCAATGACACAGCAATGAGAACGTTGACCATTTCACAGACACAGTGGTGAGAATTTTGGCAATTTCACCGACACAGTAGTGAGACCTTTGGCTAAGTCACCGACACAGTTATGAGAACTTTGGTCATTACACTGACACAGATATATCATTCATTATAATTTTAGAACAACACTTAAACATTTGAAAATAATTATTTTTCTTTCGTCTGCAGCAGATTAATTGAAGTTACATTTATTTTCAATGGGACGTGTTATTTCGGGTAGTGAACGCTTCGGTTTCAGAACGGAGTCGTGGAACAGATTAAGTTCTTTAACTGAGAATTCACTGTATTGCCAATTTCAAACTCTGTGTACCGATACTGATTTCTAACTATTTCTTAGTGGACAAAATTTACCAAATGAGATCATCCACTATTATCATGTTACCAGCAGTGGCGGTCTATCAATTTTCCCGTTCATCAATGCGTTTTTTCGGGTCGAGCATCCACTAATTCAATAAAACAAACGAGAACACAGGGAATTATGGAAATAATGCAGCAGATAAAAGAAAGCCATGTTGCCAGAGAGTCCTGAATGTATCCACTGGGGTATGGATCGCCTCCCCGGATACAGAATAGACGCCAGACGGGTTTTGTTTCGAATTCACTGGCACCGTGCCAAAATAAACAGTTACTATCTCCTGCTTTCGTTCCAGCAGCGGCACGACCACACTGAACATGTTTATTGGGGGCGTAGCGTGGCGGGAAGCTACGTAACATCGTTTTGATTTTGGTCACTATCCAGAAAAAGAAATAACAAAATAAAAGGGAGATCATTACTACCCGCCCAGTCAATCTCGTGTTGGTGGGTTATTTGGACCTTGCGTTGTTGATTAAGAACGGTGATTTGGAGCTTGCGTGGTAAGTTTAGAATGTTGATTTGGGGCTTGCGTGGTAAGTTTAGAATGTTGATTTGGAGCTTGCGTGGTAAGTTAAGAGCTTTGATTTGGGGCTTGCGTGGTAAGTTTAAGAGCTTTGATTTGGGGCTTGCGTGGTAAGTTTAGAGCGGTGTCTCGATGCGACGCTTAAGGAACGTTTCAGGTGCCAGAAAGCCACCGAGACTGTCGGAGATAAATAACAAGGGTCTGACGAGCAGACGCGAAGGCCAGTCATTTCCTACATCTCAAGGGAAACGCCCACGCAGTTTTGTTCTTATTTATTTTCTAAAATAAAGGCCCAAAACGGGTGTAGGGGTTACTTTGTCGAATGGAGACAAGAATTAGCTGGGAGAAAAAACATAACTTTAAAAAAAATGTTGGCAAGGACTTTTATTTTTATGTCACAAGCGACCATATTATGGAGGCTAGTTGGGGTGGGGGGATAAGTGATTTGTTAATTGGTTACAAAGGGATCTAAAACTCAAATTATCCGGGGCCCGCAGGAGGTAGAGTCTGAGTGAGACCGGACCGCATCAAATATTCCACAAAACAGCGATTACATATTCAATAAAGTACGGCTGTTACAATCTGCTCAACCTTTATTAATAACAAATAAAAAACATTAAGGGTTCTTAAGAACTAGCCTTCACTTACTTCCTCCAACTCCATGCTGCCAGAGACCTGGCAGCGCCTCTTCTTACACAGCTGAGCAACATTTGGCTTGCGTGAGGAAGAAACGAAGGCGCTCAGTTTAAATGCTTGAAAATGCTCATCTGTTAGTTTTCTCCTGAACTTTGATTAGTTAAAGTTCATAGTGGAAAATAGCTTTTCTCATAGATGGGTGCTCCCAAAAAGGCACATGAGCCACTTAAACAACCTTGAAATCTCAGGGAAGGTGGATAACAATTCTCTCATAAATTGTCCAAGCTTATCAGTTTTTCCATTCACTCCCAGAACTTTACATTGAACTCAGAATTGCGCTGAAGATCAATCAGCTCCGTTTGAAGCGCAAAAAAAAAGGAAGTCGGTGGGTGGTGGATTGCGGCATTTTCCCCATTGAAGGAGAATGGTCATCAAACATTTTAAAAGGTGTCTCTTTGTTTTGAAGTCAGAAAACTTGTGAGCCTTATCGAAGAAAACGCCTTTTTGAATAACCCTATTTTGAAAGTGACCAAGCTGACAGGCTCGAAATTTCCCTCACTCGTCATTCGTACACACTGGCGGCAATTTTAGTAGGGATCTATAGATATGAGAATGGGGAAAACGCGCGGGCCTCATTGACACTTAACTTTGCTGTCAGGTATCGGGCCGCAAAATATATTCTTGCAGGCCGCAAATGGCCCGCGGGCCGCGAGTTTGAGGCAACTAGGTTATAAGGTTATATAAGATATTCATATAAACGTTAGGGAAAAATGTGAAGATATGGACGTTTTGAAATGATTGAATTTTCAGACCATTTTTTTAACGGCTGTACATGGCTGAAGATATCCATCCAGCACTTTATTCTATGCAACATCACATACACACAGACACCCACACAAGTATATACACACATACAAGCGAGAGCAACACATTCAAGTTAGACACCAACAGATTATTGTGATAGACCCATGTAACTATCGCATGATGAAGTAGCGGTCAGCTGGAGAATCACGTGTGCTGACCCCCGGGTCAAGGGTTGATATGACCGATGGGAAATAGAAAGTGATAAATAGCACCCAGGGAGACTGGCTTCGGGGGGGTAGATGACGCTGGTCAGCGGTGCACGGGCTGATGAATCAATAACACAAATCTATTTATAGATGTTGTAGTGTCCTGGTAAAGTCTGGCTACACGACATTGTCACCACCATCCCATCTTAAAAGTTCTCATACCGCGGTTATTTCTGGTATGTGGAGATTTGTAAAGTTGTAATCTGGATTCAGAGTTTACTGTTCAGTTGTTAAGAGCCAAATTAGTGAAACGTGAACTTTTGTCAGGAGTCGGTCGTAAGATTTTCATCAACTTCGAATTTTAATTAAAAAGTAGGAATAGAATCTATTTATGTTTGTTCGCGTCTCTAACTTCTTATTTCTAGTCAGCGTGAGCCGTGAGCTTTTCTTGTTCTGTCTTTAAAATCAATTTGAACTGAAAGGGAAGTTTCACTGGTGTAGGAAGTGGAGTGGGGGTGGGGTAGGAAGAAGGGGTAGGGTAGGAAGAGGGGGTTGGGTAGGAAGAGGGGGTGGGGAAGGAAGAGGGGTGGGGTAGAAAGAGGTGAAGGGGGAAGGAAGAGGGGGGTTAGGTAGGAAAAGGGAGGTGCCGTAGTAAGAGGGGTGGGTAGGAAGAGTGTGTGTGATAGGAAGATCGAGGTGCGGTAGGAAGAGAAGATGGGATAGGAAGAGGGGTCGGGTAGGAAGAGGTGATGGGTTAGGAAGAGGGGTGGAGTAGGAAGAGGGTGGGTAGGAAGAGAGGATGGGGTAGGAAGAGGTGTGAGGTAGGAAGAGGGGTTGGGGAAGGGGGCTGTACGCCTGGACGGCTCTTTTCGGGCGGATCGTTTCCGGTCTAATGCATCTATGATATATGATTTTGTCTGATGTGTCTTTTGTATGACTTTGTTTGATGTGTCTTACGTATGATTTTCGGTTTGCGTAAGTAAGGTGTGGTTACGTCAATTACCCCCCCCCCACCCCGGGCACAGCAAAATCCTGCTACTTCCCTGTGTACGTAATAATAAAAAAGGAATATACAGATATATTAGTTTTATACGTTAATTCAAGCTAATGAAGTCTGAGACTTATCAATTCAAGGCGTTTCCAGACTTGATCGAGTGACCCATGCTTACTTTTTCACTGAGCTCTTCTTACCTATGCAAATGGCGTTAATACTATATTAACAGGAGAGGATTTAGGACTTTTGTGCTTTGGCAATAATCAATGAAGAGGTGAATGGTATGAAAACAAAACAACTTTTTCTAAATTTCATGGATGTCCTAACCCTGGACCACGCCGTCGAGTAATCGTGACCATTGGAATATTAAGTTTAAAGAGATGTCTTGTATAGGAGATGTTGCTATGGATTTGTTCTAAAGTGAATTAAAGATGTCCATAGACATGGGCGCCCGCAGGTAGTGGCAAGATGGGGCACTTGCCCACCCCTCCCCCGATTGATTGATTAAAAAAAAAATTAGACAAAAATAGACAAATAAAGAGAAAGTAACTAAGCTGTTGCTGATCTCGTTTTACTGGGTAATTATTTTTATATTTTCTATAATAATTAGTTTCACAAAGTTTTATCTGGCTGTTAGGTATGCCTTACTAGTTTTGCTAACATTAAAAGCAACATGTACGGTGGAGCGATCGTTCAGCACATTACGTCGTGTAAAACATGGCTTAGATCTACAATGTCAGATGAACGTCTGTCTGGGTTGTGCATGTTAAGCGTACACGGAGACAAAGTGAACTGCAACAAAATAGACTGTATGGACACAATTGGAGATATATTTGGTAGCGATAACGGACGATTCCAGTTCTTGTTTAAAGAATATATTTTATTTTAAATTTATTTTATAATATTTTTTGTTATATACATATTTTGTGTTAATAAAAAATGTGTTGCTACAGCATGCCCTTCATTACTACAGTGTCCTGTCCGTTCGTTCACCATACAAATACGCTAAAGTAAGTTAAAACTACATTAAAACATTACTAAAAATATTTTGTTAGTGACTAGAGCAGGTATAATTTTCTCTACGTTGGCTTATTGCAGTAAGAGTTGGATAAGCCATTTTTTGTGTAAAAGTTGTATGTTTAATTTTAATATCAGAAACAGTTGATGGCTGTAAAGGGTGTGAATTTAATTATAAAGGTGAATAACATTTACTTATTTCATTCTTATGAGTTAATCTGTTTCCATGTTGCGGCGCTAAAAACATCATCAATCTTGGTTAAATTCACGTAGGCTACGTGTGTTATACTTTCCGCTGTGTACTCCAAAGTATTTCACGAAAAGGCAAATCGTAATCACGTCCCATTTTAGTTTTAGGATCTACAGCAATCTCATTAATTGGATACATATTATATTTATGACAATCTATTTCAAAAACGATTTCAATTTGTAAGCATAAGTTGACAAAAAAAAAATACTTTAAAAAGTCGCAATCAATATTTCAGTATTCTGGTAATTTATGATCAAATCAGTTTTATTACACAATAATATTGAACCAGTCCAATCAAGAATTAGCGGACCCACTGTATGACTAGACTGGAGTTACCTGCTCTTCCTGGACTTCATCCTTATTACAGCCCAAATCTACTTATCTGTTTATCTCTACCAGCGTATCTGTTTATTTCTACCAGCTTATCTGTTTATTTCTAGCAGCTTATATCTTTATTTCTACCCGATCATCTTTTTATTTCTTTTTAGCGGAACATCTTCATATTTACCCCGGAGGAGCTGTCAGGTCTGGAATTATATATATATTTTTTAAGTATTCGTTGTTATCAGGAGCTTACAACTATGGTGATCCCCGATAGCTAAACACATTCGATAACCTGGTTATGTTCCATCAAGTTACCAAAGTCGTTTGCGTTGAAATCCCCAAAAATCTCACCCAAGATTGCCGGAGTAAGCATTATCGCTCATCTCTGATACTAACCATTCATGTAATGTGCATTACTTGCAGTCCAAGAAATATGGAGGATTTCTTGAGTTCTTTGTACGGTTTATCAACATGTCCCTTTCCCATCTTTTTTTCTTCTCCAATCTATTTCAGCCCTCGCTCATTTATTTTTATTTCTGTTTTATCGGTTATTTCCTAATATATTTGTATCTTTTTTTTTTCAATTTACATTATGTTGGCTGATCCCATTCTCTTTATATCTCCTCAATTTTAAAAATTAAGAAACATATTTTGAAGCGCTTCTAAGAGTAGGGGCTTAGAACGTACATCTACCACATATAATTCGAATGAATCAAGTACTAGGCGATTCCTTGTAATTCTGTATTGGAACGAGCTTATTCAAAGCTTGGACTTTCCCGGGGGAAAGAGACGTGAAGGTTGGAGCTAGCCGACAATGAACGGCCGGAAAAATGAATAACCTGCCCGCTAGCCGTCTTCTGGAAAATGGTCGTCCATGCCCCGACGAGATGGAATAGGGCGTATTGTTAGATACATGGGGCGGAAGCGGTGACCGCTGGAAGCCGATCACACCCTGATTGGGTTTAGAAAAGGTCGAATCGTTGGGAGAAGATTGATTGATAAAAAAAGGGTGGGGTGGTGGTGAAGGCAAAATGCATTTAATTTGTGTTTCTAAAAATAGAAGAGAACTCTCATTCAGGGGCGTTGGTGGGGACTGGTTGGTACTGGATGAGAAGATGATTTGAATTTTTTTAAAAAGACTACTTACGGTGTTAAATTGTAAATTTATTTCATCAAATATCACATATAAAATGTCTTGGTAACGTGTGCTACACACTTTTGTTTAAATAGCAGCAACATCACTGTCTCTAGTAACACAATTTAAATTAGAAGTCTCTTTCTTAAAGGATGGAGTAAATCTGTGAGTGGAAAAATGTAGATGTGACGCGATGCTAGGACCACTCAATTTTTTGATAGAATCCATCAAGTCAAGGAAGGAAAGATAGTATTTGATGGACTGCATTCAAGTTGTATAAATAAAAATAAAATATAAGACTTGAATTCATAGACAAGTACGCTAGACTTGAATTCATAGACATAGGACAAAAGATTGTGACGAGTAGTATTTGACCGCCTCGCTCTCAGTGTTGATGAATACGTTTGTGGATTATGAAGACTGTTTGGAAGCATACCTTGTTCTTATATTTTATTTTCAGGAAGGAAGTTCGATTTCGTTTTTTATTTGCCACAAGTTTGGTGTTGTAAGTGATCATATTTGAGCGTGCGTGGAGGTGGGGGGAGTAGCATTGTCTTATCTATTAAACCCATATGTCTAATATAGGAGGACAGCGTTCCGGTTGTATTTATACTGCGATTTACTGGGGTGTTATATTTCATATTTATCTACTTACTTCGTTTTCAATGACGATGTTATTACCGCCCCGCTGCTCATATGCTGGAAAATTCACTTTCGATGCGCCATCTACAAACACAAAAAATGATGAAATGTTTTTTTTGAAAAGATAGCGCACACCAAAGTTTAGACATTTAGAAAGTCTAATTGTAAAAATTAACATTTTTTGAAAGACACATCTTCTCTACAATGGAATTAATGATGAAAGTTTCCAATTATCTTATTTTTTCTTTTGTAATATAAAAAGAAAGTCTTCCTTTTGAGTAAAAAAGATTATAATAGATTAATCCCAAATTTGTAAGACATTTTATCTCACTATGACAGTTGTGAAATCAGGGTCCATTTGCTAAGGGCTGACGGATGATTTTGATTTGTAATTATTTCTTGAGCGTCTTAATACAAAGTTTAGTTAATTTAGTTGTCCTGATCATGGTTTCATTATGAAACGTTCATACGTAATCAATGGTTTATTAATACGGGGTGTAAGTTTAAAACAGCAGTATACATTGTTTAGGTTATTAGTATTATCTTCATAGTTAGCTGAAGGGGAGTCCATTATCTAATTAGGGGATTCCCATTTCTTATTAGGGGATTCCTATATCAAATTAGAGGATTCACATTTCTAATTAGGCTTTTACCATTTCTAATTAGGATATTACCATATCTAATAAAGGGGACTCCAATAGAAGACCTTAGTGCTAAAAGTAAAGTCACAAAATGCACATTTTGAGATAATCAAGTTCAAATATACTTTTCGTCCATAAAATGTGACTATTTTCATTTTTTGTCTTGTTTAATTAAGGGCCTAACGCACATTTTAATGTCTTCAAATTTCTGCAGTACACTTGGCTAAACTGGATAAGAAAAGATCACAGTTTAGATTGATTTTGACAAAAAATGTGACTTAAGTACTTTTAGCACTAAGTTCTTCAATCCCATTTCTAATTAAATTGCGTAGAGTGATTTAAAAATAAAATGTCACTACTTGCCTTCCTCCGGTTGGACACTGAATGTTGTGATGGACATTGGCGGTAGTGTAGCTTGTAGAACCACCTCAATGTCAGGTGATGTTTTCCTTTCCGGTATGCGTTTGATGTGATCTGGTATGGGAACAATCTGCAGAAAGCATATTGGCTGACCGTGAATAATGAGGAGTCACTGAGGCAGAGATGTATGAATGAACTGCTGCGTGCTAGGATCTCATTTCATGACGTTTTGATATTATCATGAAGTCAAGGTGTTTTGGCTTATCATTGGATGAATCATGAGTTACAGCTTATATCTTAACATCCTAGGGCAACACAACCACGCTGTGTGTGATTAATACAGGAGGAGGTACATGATTTAGAGTAGTAATTCAAAATGGCGCCCCATAAATCCACCAATCATTAGTTGTATTGACCTTTACTTGCCCATCTTTTAGGCAAGGCCTGTAAGTTGTCAGTGAACGGTGGGTAACGAATGTGTTCTTTTGTACGCATTTGGTGCGTACGATCCGGGGGATAGAAGGGGAGGGGGGGAGCAACGAATGAGAGCGCATCACGGTGCACAGTGAGAGCGAGGCGGACAAAAACTACTCGGTAACTCTATTATAAGATACGTGTGCTATTAAATAGGCAGATTTAAAGAGTACACGATTCAGATCACATTTATTTTAGCCGAGTGTTGGCCTACCATATATATGCTCTGAAATGTTTCTGTTATATTTACCCGAAGCACTATTTTACTTTTCCGGATACCCAAATGATAGCAGATGACGGATACAACGTTATGACGATTATTCATGACATTACTTTGAAACAATCTCACCCCTTAGCCTCTGTTATATTTAAGGACTAAGATTTTCTTCGACAGACACAAGATAACTTAGTAACTTCAATGTTTTATACTCATTTATTAAGCTGGTCGATATTTTTTTATATAAATATAGTTCACGTAACGACGTATAAACTAGATACTTATATGTTTTCATAAACAAATGATAAAGGGATACTTATTTAATATTTCGTTAATAGCATCCATCAAGTGCTCATGACGTCATTCAGGGGCGCCTCCCCAGCAGTGTTTACAATCAGTCTTCATTATCCACGCGCGCATTCATCAGCACTTTTAATGCTGCTTACTGCCAGCTTCGATAAACTGTATGTTGTGCGTTGAATAAATGCTTGACAAACAAATGAGTGACCCACCTGATACACGATGCCGTGGCCACTGCCATCAGTTATGCTTAACTTGCTAAAGCTGACAGGAACTCTCACGTTCACGTCAGTTTGCCAGGACAAAGTATTATAGAGCGTTACCAAGAACTGTAAAATTGAAATGTTTCCATGAAAAAACTAAGGGTAGTGTAAATAAATTTACGGTTGAGGAATTGCACATAAAGATTCGCACTCAACCGTTTTTTTTTCCAATGCAATAGCAAGTAAAAAAGAAAAGAAAAAAAAACATCATTTGACAATACTAGTTTGATTAATAATGTACACAATTATCAGGAGTTTAAAACATCTGGCTGATTTTGAGGAAAAGCTGTTTTTGTACATTAAATTTGTATAGCAAATAAAACATTTATTGTTTTGTTTTTTTTGACATTTTAGACGTAAAGTTTTTAATTTATTTGATACATAAAATATTTTAGATTGACACTAAATAAACAAGACAAAATCGTTAATTAATTTTTCTTAAAAAAAAAATGACTGAGTGTGTTTGGCATTTATTTGGACTCCTCGTTTTCCTTCGTTAACTTGGCAAAATACAAGTTAGCCACCGAATAACTGAAAATCCAGCATTGGAGCCAATAGTGTAGCCAATAGGAATAGTAAACTTTAAATATTTCAATGTAGCGGTAACATCTTCATCTACCTGCTGTCTTCCTTCAGATACATTACACGAGCTGATGTTGAGATTAAGACAAAACTGAGGCACCACATTATCTGAACCGTCTGACTCGGTCAGTTGCCAGAGTTTCTTGTAAGCCTGTGCCATGACATTCTATGGAACACAAAAAATGTGGCATTTATTATTTTTTATTTTTTTTTATACCATTTTTCAGTATAACAAAATTAAAATGATAAAAAATAGGAAATTTAGATTCATTATCTCGGAAAAGAAGCTGACTATACATTAAGACAGTTTCTAGTTCTCAATTTCAATTCATGTTTAATTATTTCAATTCGTGATGTGATGATTATCTGTCCGACGTGACTCCTGTTTTTTTAACCAACTTCCCCACCATGAAGGAGTCCCACCGGGCTTAATGCAACAGCTTGAAGCGTAAAGATAAGATAAGATTATATTATGTTATTGATCCAAGCAAATTGTATAATGTTATATTGGTGGCAATGAGCCGAGGACCACCTTATGGCCCACAATTTTTTTTTCACTCTGCTACCCTGAGATGGGCCTCGGAGCAGCACGCCTAGTACCGCAGCCACTAACTTGTCAGGTTAAGCTTGACTTTGGTGTGGGTTGTGAAAACAAGAATAGAAGGCAAGAAGGGACCGCATTCTGAACCGGGACATAAGACAGATTGTTTGTACCACCTTAATCAGCCCGCATAAGACGAACAGAACAAATTAATTTGTTTCGATACCTGGTCAGAATGCCTTTTAACTGGCTAATAGGTCAAAATTTCTGTCAACGGCTACCTGGTCATATGGCTGTCAACCGGCTAACAGGTCAGAATGCCTGTCAACTGACCACCTGGTCAGAATGCGTGTCCACCAACCTGCATGGTGAGCTTACTTAAGCCTTAGAGTACAACGCCGTCATTGTGTTAGAAACACATTTAACAGGACCTTCCAGCAGACCTTACACCTTGTGACCATCTGTTACCTATACCTCTCCTCGACGTCTGTCCGGTAATAAACAGAAGAAGAAGAATACAAATGGTTTGGATGAAATCGAACAGGTTGTCTTAGACCAGTGGTTCTCAACCAGTGGGTTGCGATGGGGATCAAACGACCTTTACACAGGGGTCACATAATGCCACAGGAAAACATATATTTATGAGGTAGCAAGAAAAAATAAATTATGGTTGAGGGTCACCAAAACACGAGGTACAGTATTAAAGGGTCGCGGCATTAGCAATGTTGAGAACCACTGTCTTAGTCTCTCACTTTTCTCACTCGGGGGTTCGATTAATACTCTAAAACGGTTCTGGATATTGCTAAACTAAACTAAACTAAGATATGTCAGCTTTAAATAAGACTGTCTTTTTAATAGAAAATTGTCCGACGATGCTTAATTATTTATAATTAAGGATCCTAACAATTAAATTCAAAGAAGTCTATTATTTTTTTTAAAAATCCCAATACTTATATTTTAAAACTATTTTATTACGGTGAGAAGAATGGGTCGAAATGCTTATGTTCGTGTAAAAAAATATAATATATGGATGAGAAAAAAATATCTGTAATAAATTAATTCCGATTTGATTTGATTTTAAAGATCAGATATAAGGCTCACATATCAATTATTATTTCGTGATAGTCTATGATCAATTGGTTTTTATGCGAAGGCACTTTAAGATCGTATCAGACAGCATGTTAGCGGATGCTTTGTTTTAGTTGTTTAAACATGTATGTATATTGTTCTTAAGGTCTCAAGACATCACTGTGAAGTTGAGCCTATTCAACACGCCAATGGGAATATTTTTCCAATCACTGAAGATAATATCAAACCAAATAGGCACACCGATATTACAAAATTGAAATCGCTCCAGTGGGGTAGTGGGGGGGGGCAAGGGGGCATCATGCCCCGGGCGCTACTCACAAAGGGGTGCCAAATGGTATATTTGTTCTATAATATTGTATGGTTTTCGAATAGGGGGGCGCTAAAAAGGTATTGGGGGCACTAAAAAGGTATTGGGGGCGCTTAAAAGGTATTGTGTCCCGGGCGCGAGTTAAGCTCGCTACGCCACTGAATCGCTCAATTCTCTTTAGAACGTGTACGAACGACTAACATTACCTGGCATTCGTTGGTCCCATTGCTCAGTTGATAATTATAGTCATTCAAGACATGCTTCTTTTGTGTTCCACTGAGGAGAGAAAATTTATTAATCTTTAGATTTTAGAGAATTTTCAATTTACAGTATTCGATTCTCAGAATTCTTAATTAATTTTTTTTTAAATTTATATCATTGGGTCGCGGAAGTCTAGAGTGCTAAGGAGAAAAAAATTCGGATTCACATTTAACTAATATTTTTTCACCACCAAATTAGTTAAAGCCATAAACATGTAGTCCTTGTTAATAAAAAAAGGAAGTTAATTTAAAAGAAATCAATTTTTAATATACTTATCGTTTGTTCGATTTCTAATTATGATAACAAAAATACAGTTTCCGCTTTTATGAATATTTTAATTGAACAACTCCTAATAACAAAACATCTTTTCTCATAAATCATGGATATGCATTTATTACTATTATTTTATTTTATAATAATATTCTAATGTCCATCCGCTTTTGCACCGCAGATTTATTTCACCAACTATTTCAGAATAAATAAAATAATATATTACTGCTAATTGATCCACTTCCCGGAAGAAGTTTATCTTGATCTATGGCACATTGTCCCCACATGGTATGAATGTCATGTCTCTATTCACTGTTTGAACCTAGCCCTGGCCCTCCACGTCACGACCTATCGCAGTGGATTTACTTCTCCTCTTTTATTTCCCTCTTCCCTATTTAACCTTTCTCCCAATTACTTTCTGTCACAAATCATTTGCTGCCCTTTTGGATACTACTCAACTAAGTGCTGTTTTTTAAATGTTATTCGGTTTTTCTGTTTGTTTGCTGACGAAGGCTTCCTGCTGACACGTTCATTGTTTTTGTTGCGTTCCTTTTTTCCGGTTTAACCTTACTTCCTTTTACTAATTTCTCGGAACCATATCGAGCTGAAACTTGTCGATGACGTCACATGATATCAAATTTTCAACACCAAACCCCAAAAATCAAGTTTTTTTTCTGTTTTTCAAGGGGAAGATCAAATAAATTTCCCAATAACTGCGATAAGTGAGATTCCTTTTAACACTTTTGCAAGAGCGTTTGGTGTTTAAGAGTTTTTTTTTTCTTTTTTTTTTTATTGTTGGTGTAAATAAATCTCGGTGTAAAAGCGGGTGGGTAATTAGAATATTAATATATTTACGGGGCGTGAAAAAAAATGTGTTGTTTTCAGTCTTGAGAAAAAGGGGGGGGGGTGGGGCGCCTATTTGGGATGATATTAAAATGCGTTGCTTTTATGTATGCTTTGTAAAATTTTCAGCCCCTTCCCCACTGCCGGATATTAAATTTTAAAAAGGATTCATAAGAAAAACGTTGTTTTTAGAGGTCGTTTAATTAAGAATCTCATTTAGCGCAGTTATCGCGAATTTTATTTTTCGCGCTATTGAGATCACCATTACAATTCTTCCTTTCATACCTTTCATAATTGTATGTTTTGTAATACGAGTATCATAAAAGTATCACGAATTTCAAATTTCAAATAATTGTTTACAAATTTGGATGTTCTCTTTGTGTTCCTTACAAAAAGGAAAGCAAGTTTTAAACAAATTTATATAAATAGGAACGAAGGTTAGTGCTGCGGTCTTTAAATCTGAAGTGTTGCTCTTAATGGTAATTTAATCGTTTATAAGCTTATGGTAGATTTAATCATTAAATACTTTTTTTTTCTTCTACTAAAGAATTCTTTCAATATGAACAGCTTCGTTTCACAAGAATAAAATATGATTACATTTCTCTAGTGTCTTACATAACTGCAGTGTCTATTGAACAATTACATCAAAATATGTAATTGATTACTACGAAATATATTTTTGTAAAGTGACTTTGTTCTGTTTACTATCGCAATCTTGCTTTAATGCTTTTAAATTATAACTTTTTTTAAAAAATAATAATAATTCCAGTGAGAAAAACATATTTAACTATTTAAATCTCATCAAAATGATTATGCAAATAGAACACATTTAACAATGAATCAACTCATTGAAGACATCATGACCAAACTTACGTTATAGCATCGTGATGTTGCGTGACAGCCATGACGTCACCTGTGTTGGAATTAGAAAATATGTATATTTAGTGGCGATATAGAACCGGGAAATACAATTACAACATTTTAGTGCACACCTTTAAAATATTGTTAAAAAAACACACACACACACCAAAAGGACACAAATTTAACAATCATTTCATTTTGTTCCTTATGGAAGTTCTGAGACACAAGCTCCCCAGCTTTAAAGAAACATCAACAGAAGAACACATACATAACTTCATAAGAAGGCAGTTTCAATTATTATTAATTTTTTTAATCCAGATAGCCAGCGTTATAACTGAGTATTTTAAATTGTAGTGTTCTAGAATTTTGATAAATCGATGTAAGCAAAACATTTCCAGAAAGACCAATTCACATAAAAAAATTGAAATGTTTTTCATTTACAGACAATGGCAAATAGAAGAATTGGTGTGGGTGTTTTTTTTTTAAATTTTTTTTTTTGTTTTGTTTTTTTTTTTTTTTTTTTTTTTTTTGGGTTGGGGGGCGGGAACGTCTCTTCTTAAATATGAAAATCTTTTTTAACTTTATTATAGTTCATTTTAATGAATCATTTTATTCACAAGAAGGGTAAGCTTTGAAATCGTATCAAACGGATGACAACAGTTGCTAATCGCAAAAAAATAGATTTTTTTTTTCAAAATCTAAATCATCAATCGCTTTTGTATAGGACGATTTATCTCCTGTAAAAAAAAAGTTATTAAGAATACTGGTGTTTAGTGATTTTTTAATGAACTGTAAAAGAAGGGCGTTTGCGCCGCTCTGTCAGCAAAGCGGGCATTCAGTCTCTGTTCAACTTACGCATGATGTTAATTTGATGAAATGATTCATCCAAACCAGCGAAGATTGACAACTGTTTGCAGCTCTGAAAAAAAAATCAGTACATTTAAAATACACGCAACAAAAAAACTCCGCCAAAAAAATAATGTGCTACTGAAACGTTACAACCTAGGCTTAGACTGTAGCAGTTTTTTTGACACCCGGTCCGGGTATTTTGATATTTTTGTCCGAGTGTTACAAAAGAACAGTTCTCATTATCAAGGATGTGTTTCACCCAATGGGGAAAAAAACGAAAAGTGCATGTATAGGACCAGTAGCGGTCATGAAGGTATCAAAGTAAAGGCTTCTTATGGCCAGTAGCGGTCAGGAAGGCATCAAAGTAAAGGCTTCTTAAAGTTTAACACAATCCTACCCAACGGATTTAAACCTTCCTAGTGCCGCGATACCTTTATAACATATGCCAAGTTGTGGCGACCCACCAGAATTACAGACACACCATAATTACAGACCCACCAGAATTTCAGACCCATCAGAATTAAAGACCCACTGGAATTACAGACCCACCAGAATTAAAGACCCAACAGAATTACAGACCCATCAGAATTAAAGACCCACCAGAATTACAGACCAATCAGAATTATAGACCCACCAGAATTGCAGACCCACCAGAATTAGAGACCCACCAGAATTACAGACCCACCAGAATTACAGACCCATCAGAATTACAGATACGCCAGAATTAGAGATCCACTGGAATTAAGGACCCACCAGAATTAGAGACCTACTGGAATTACAGACCAACCAGAATTACAGACCCATCATAATTAAAGACCCACCAGAATTACAGACCCACCAGAATTACAGACCCATCAGAATTACAGACCCATCAGAATTAGAGACACACTGGAATTACAGACCCACCAGAATTAGAGATCCACTGGAATTACAGACCAACCAGAATTACAGACCCATCAGAATTAAAGACCCACCAGTATTAGAGACCCACCAGAATTACAGACCCACCAGAATTACAGACCCACTAGAATTACAGACCCACCAGAATTACAGACCCACCAGAATTACAGACCCACCAGAATTAGAGACCCACTGGAATTACAGACCCATCAGAATTAAAGACCCACCAGAATTACAGACCCACCAGAATTACAGACCCATTAGAATTACAGACCCATCAGAATTACAGACCCACCATAATTACAGACCCACCAGAATTACAGACCCACCATAATTACAGACCCATCAGAATTACAGACCCACCAGAATTACAGACCCATCAGAATTACAGACCCACCAGAATTACAGACCCACCAGAATTTCAGACCCATCAGAATTACAGACCCATCAGAATTACAGACCCACCAGAATTACAGACCCACCAGAATTACAGACCCACCAGAATTAGAGACCCACTGGAATTACAGACCCATCAGAATTAAAGACCCACCAGAATTACAGACCCACCAGAATTACAGACCCATTAGAATTTGAGACCCATCAGAATTACAGACCCACCATAATTACAGACCCACCAGAATTACAGCATGTCAGGGTAACCGGATCAGTACACGGCTCAGCCCTATTACAAACAGATCAAACAATATAATCTACGTAGGGGCAGGCATGGAGTGGGTGTTGCCCATGTGGCTAATGTCAAGAGCTCTTAAGTCGTCATTACATCAAGTATGATAATGAACATCTAAGTTCTATGTGCAGTCTCGGCTCAAAATCTCCAGGAACATAAAAATGAAGGGGATAAAAAGAATAGAGTCAATTAAATAAAAGTATTTATTTAAAAAAAAAATAATATTGCCATTTTTAGTTGTTTTACTTTATTATTGGTTCAAAATGTAAAGTTGAAATACAACCATTTGGCTGGTGGGAAGACCATTTGAGCCCCTGAACACTATGACAACAACTGAATTGAGATGATTAAAGATATTATGACCGGAAGTTGGCTATATTCCCGTGAGAACAAACTATTTCATTGAAAATCGATTGGTTGTTTATTGCCTATTGGGAAATTGATTTCGAAGATTATTGTAGATATTAATGCCATTCCAACAATTGAAGATTTTGTTACGATTCGCTTATATTATTTCCACTCACCTGTAGAATCTGGCCCGCCACTTTAATGTGCTTCTTGTATCCCCCTCTAGTCGTAAAATATCCTGTCCAGAAGGACGAGGGTGCAGTTGAATACGGGAGGAAATCATCTTTTTTCACATCGTAAGTTAAGTTCTCTTTGTTGACGTAGTAGGTGTAGCAGGAAGGTGTGGAATAGATCAAGTGGACTCCACTCTGCTCCCCCTGTTCTCGCAATCATGAAGAATAAGAACGTATTGTTATTTGTTGCTCTAAACCGAATGTTATGATCAGTATGTTTGGAAGACACAGTGAGATGTGTTTCTATTAGATTAATACAAGAGGAGATTGAGGGCAGTGCTAATTGGGCGATATCTTTTGAGGTCGGCACCTTATGTGCGCTGTAACAAAACTGAAATATTTTGAGCATAAAATGTTTTGGTTTTTAACAAATGACACGTAGACAAAATTGGTAAAAAAAATATAAAATCTATATTTTGCGTATTGTTTATAACTAATTTAAAGAAGAGGAAGTAAGATGGGGGTCAATCAGACCGTTCTAAAACGTCTGACATTGATGTCCAAATTCCAAGGGAGGCAGTAACCAAGGAAGTGTGGGGGGGGGGGCAAGCTGTTGCAACAGGAATGCAAAAAAATAGAAAAGACAATGTACTTGACTGCTAAAAATTTTTTTTTTTTTAAAATCGAAAACAGTGTTGGCGTCGGTTTGTCACCCAATTTCAAACTACTAACCATCGTGTTCACTTTTTGTACTCATAATCGTGTTCACTTTTTGCACTCATAATCGTGTTCACTTTTGTACTCACCATCGCGTTCACTTTTTGTATCAGTGGATCCATATAATTAAACCACCGTTCTGCGTCTTTATACCCGAAGTCAGATCCCATGGGTAACAAAAGATGGTTACTTTTGTAAGTGTGAGCCTGGGACGAATATAAAAGTATTACTTAACATCACTTAGACGTCAAATTGATATCTAATGTTTATAATATGGACTCACAAATTTTTGTCCTAGTTTAAATCCCAGAGGAGAAGGAAACAAATAGTTGATGACATTTTTTTTCCACTGAGATGTAACAACTGTAAGGTATTGACCTTCTCTTTTGAAAAAATTCAATTTCCACGAGCAGTACTATGATCGCAATGTTGACAATATAATCCCATAGAGCAGTGGTTCTCAACCTTCCTAATGCCGTGACCCTTTAATACAGCGTTTCATGTTGTGGTGATCCTTCCCCACCCAGCCATAATAATTATCGTGTCTGCTTCATAAATATGTGTTTCCGATGGTCTTAGGCAACCCCTGTGTGAGGGCCGTTCGACCCCCAAAGATATCGCGACCCACCGGTTGAGAACCACTGCCATAGAGACATATATTGGTATTAATTATTTTTTAAAAAATGTAAAACATCCCATATTTTAAAGATGCCATATGTCACAGATGCCATATGTCACCGATGCCATATATCACATATGCCATATGTCACAGATGCCATATGTCACATATGCCATATGTCACAGTGAGCGTAATGTTGAACGGATTAGGTATTAGAAAGGAATGAGGAAAACACTCACCCTTTGCTTCGCTATTTTAATGAATCGCACGGCATCGCTTTCGGAAATCTGAAAATAGAAAATAATTCAGTCCCAGCTGGTACCTAACGGTTATTGCTTTAAAGATTTCATTTGTGTTAAGATTTGACTCGTGGAGTTATCGATACGTAACAACGGACAGAGGGAAAAAAAAGGATGCAAAAAACGAAAATGACACCACGTCTTGGGAAATTAATAACAAGATTTGTTACGTTGACTCAAATTGACATTTTTTCCTAGCTGCAATGTTTTTTTCTCCTGTTTCTCCACCCGCTTTTACATCGCAGATTTATTTCGCCAAATATTTCAGAAAAACAAAAGAAATATTACGCACCAAAATGAAATAAGTTGCATCATATTTCCTTCATCTTCACTTTGAAAAACAGGGAAAACTGATTTTTTTTTGGGGGGGGGGGGTTGGGCGGGGGCTAACAATTTGATAGAATGTGTTGTCATCGGCAACGAGTCTATGTAACAAGAATCAGCTCAATAGGTTGACGGAAAGAGGACCCGTTAGCTGTCCGAAAATTTTTCCAGCCAGCCATGGAACAAAAGCAAAGTTAATCTAATGGATTTAAATATGTGTGTTAGCAACTCTCAGCGTTTTAGCTAATCATGTAATCAACCATTTGTATAAAAGAAAAAAAATAATTCAATTATTGATACCGATAATTTAACTGAGATCTACATGTCAATGCCCTGTAGCCTACTGTGAAACTATTGTCAGTGCGATCTACTGACTAACCCCATTTTATGTAAATGATGAAAATTGTTTTATCCCCAGTAGGATTTGCCGGAGACTGCGGGGTGTTGTCAAATAGAAACATTTCGTGAAAGTTGTCACTTAATCAATGGAGCGCAATTAGTTTCTAGAAATACACGCTAACGAGTTTTTTAGAATTTTTTTTTTTTTAAGAAATATAAATCAAATATGAAAGTCAGAAAAAGAAACACAATTTTAAAAAAAAAACAAAAAAAAAATACACAACCTGTCAAACCCGCGGTTCTAAAAATGGATTTACATTAAAGGTTAAAACAGTAGAGGATATAAAAATGTTTCCTATCTGTTTAGAACCGTCGTCCTTTCAATGAGCCCTGGTGGGAATTCTGGGAATGTCAAAATTAAGTGATTGAATGATAGCATAAGGTTTTGTTTTTTTCTTCAGAGCGAAATTCAATTTATTTTCGGAATGATGCTTTCTAACCAAACCTTTTATGTCTGCCCGAACTAAAAACAAAAATAACAGCAAGTGTCAATACAAAGTTTAACAGAAATAATTGGAAGACAACAAGGTGTGGGCAGAGAAGTTCGCTGAGATTTTAAAAAAAAAAATGAGCTAAGTTCAAAGTAAAACCATATTTGCATAGGTTGACAGTGACAGATTGTCAGGTCATGAAACAGCACGAACGACAGTTTAAGAGACAATGATTAATCTACTAGAATAACAAAAGAAACTCAGCGATCTCACGAAACATAATCATTTTAAACGAAACAGAAGGACATTAAAATAGATCATGAAATATCTTCGACCATCGCCTTTTGTCTCTATTTGAGATCTAAAAAAACAAAACTCTTTTTAAACCAAGCCCCCCCCCCCCCCCCCCAACCAATCCCCTTCTTCAGTTCTGTCAAATCCTTTCAGTTACTGTGAGTAAAATATTCAATGCAAATACATGATCCGAAATAAGATCAAAATCTTAATAATAACTATAATGTGAAAAAATAATATTAGAAATAGTGGATTACAACTTGGAAAAAAATCAATTACGGACTACCCCCCCAAAACCCCACACACTTTTCCCGCTAGATTTTAATTTACATTTTTTAAAAGAATAAACCCATCAGTAACCGGGTACAAAAAAGATATCATTAATTTATTTGGCATGAAATTTTCTAACAGCATTTTCTTATAATACATTTTTTCTCATCAAAGTAAAAGACAACAACTGTCAACACAAAATTTAATAGAAATATACGTTTCGCATTTTTTAAATTTATTATTATAGTTTTTATTGTTATGTATTCCATTCTGAAGATGATTGTTCTGTCTTTTCCCACTATTTATTTAAAGAAAGACATTGGAACTTTGTTTTTTACCGACAACTCGTAATGACTCATAGAAGATAAATTAGACACAGACAATGTGTGTAAATAACACAATATATGTTCAGCTTTAATAATGATTTTACAAAATAAAAATGTAAAAGATTCGGCCAACCTTCATCAGTGCAATAAACAAAACATTTGTATAAGTATACATTAAATGTACATAATCTATATCATATATACATGTATGTTACATAAAAGGAGAGAAAAGAATAAGAGTGGGCGCAAAATCCTGACAAAAACAAAGTTGAGAAGAACGAAAAGGAGGTGAGTGGAAGTAAAATGTAAAACCAAAAAGGTTAAATACATGGCAGGTATTGTGTATATACCATTTTGAGTCAACGTACCGAATCTTGTTATTAATTTACTTTCTATATAAATTCTATCCGGTGTATTACTTTCATGCAATAAACTACTAACTGAAATGTGTAAATTCCATTATGGTTACTACTATTGAATTGCTTAGAAAATGAACAGAAGGCTTCTTTATTTTATGTTTTAAATGTGTTCTCTAAAGTAGTCTCCAAGGCGACGACCTGTTTCGCCTATATATAATTTTTCGCACTTTTACAAAGGATAGTATAAATCGCAAGGTGATTACCATTCACTTCCTTTCCTTTCCGTTCTTTTTTTTTTTTTTTGATGAAGGCATTAGCCGAAACCTCTACATTTAAACTTTTTATAATCATCACGAAATCTGAAAATATATTTTTTAATTTACACAACTTGTTTGTGTCTAATTAATTTACTTTAAAACCTTATTGGATTCCAACACTCGTACGATTCATAGAACTAAATGGAAGGATGGCATTGCGATTTTTTGAAAACGAGATGACAAGACGCTAACAACAAACTGGTATCATCAGATTAAAAAAAACAGCCTGGCGCGGAAGCAAACATGTGAAACATGTTCTGGTAAAAGAAATTGCCAACAATAACTAACACAAATAAAGGAAAATCATTCAAAACAAGCTGAAATAATGTATACGAGATGTTGTACCCCAGATGTTGTATCCGAAATGTTGAGCCCGAGAGGACACCAAGAGGATTGAAGTATTTTGTAGGTTTTACCTTACCTTGTTTCACATTTCTTCACATTCTCTCCCTGCCTTCCCTCCACCATCCCAACATTATGTTCATAGCTCTGAAGCAATTTGATTAGCGAAGCAAAAGGTCTGCTTCAACCTTTTCGCTAATTCGTCGCCACTGCGATATAGCACCATACTCACCATCGGAGGGGAAAAAACACGATTTTTGTGTACCAGATACCCTTTGGCTTTTCGAGTTTTACATACTTGGTGTTATTTCAAGAGTTATTTTGTTAAGAAGTCGATCCGTACAGGGGGGGGGGGGGGTTGGTAAGTTATAGCGATGACCAGAAACATCTTTATTTCAAGATTCGGTAATATAACAGGTTTAATTAACTTTAACTCTAACTTTAACTATTCCATTATTAGTAAGTTCATATCGGCTTTATCTCATACTTTCAAAATATTCCAGCCAAACGATCTGATGATAACATAAGTACACATGTATGATACCATGCAAGTCGCAAGTATTCCTTCCACATGAGAAAAGGTGAGATCTGGTTCTACAGAGATTGGCGGTAAGCAGAGTTGAGCGACATACGGGCCATAAAAACACATTGCCGGTCAGGGAACAGAGAAAACAGTTGGCGATAATTACTAAACTCTTTTAGCAAAAAGCGCAATTTTAAAAAATGTATGCTTTAAGGTACTCATCGACATATATTTCACTTTGAAAATAAAAAGTATCATACAAAGAAAATTAAGGACAAATGCATAATCTTACTGAAGTTATTTTGTTAGTATCCTCTTACCTCAGGGTGTGGGTTACCATCGTCTAGTACAAAACCAGCGGGAGCATAATACCCATCAAACGTCACATGAGTGAAGAGAGTAGTCTGGTTGCCTAGAAACAAAACAAAACCATCAACGTAACTAGCTTCTCGAGATGCGAATATTTTATTTCATAAATATTCCATAAACCTATAAAAAAGTTTGCTACTATTGAAATATACAAATTCATTTTTGGTCGCCTTATATCAATTTTTAAAATAAAAAATAATGTTTCATTTGGAATTTTTTGAAACGTTTATCAAAATATATTATTGGTCTATTTTTTTTTTCCACAAGTAAAACAAATATTTGAAATTTTATACAAACAGCGCGATATGCATAAGAAATCAAGTTTGATAAATATTCATGTAATATCATATGTATGTATATATGCTTCTTATATGCCCTGCTTCCTATTCACAACCGGCCCTGGCCCAACTCCAAATGACTAATATTAATAGTACTGACAGGAGAAAAAAATGGTCAATCAGCGAGCGTTCTACTTGACGCCTGAACTTTGTGCATGTTCATTTTGTATAGGGTAAGTGACTATATTAATCAATAAATAGCCATGGTTATGTCTGTAGGACTGTCAGTAAGATTATTGTATAAAGGCCGACAGTGAGCGCGTGGGACTGCCTGTCGGTATATTGTATAAAGGCCGGCACATATTATAAAAATTGTAAGTTACCTTTTGGGGTAACACTTGCACCCACCGGGTATTTTCTCCAAATAACCGGATTCGGTGTAAAAAAACTGTACCCGGTTAATCCATAGTTTTTTATACTGAAACAATGTATGTGCCTATCACTGTATGTGCCTATCACTGATGTTGTCCAAAATGTGCACTTACTTAAGTTCTCAGGGCTCGCACGCCATATAATTTCCATATTTTTACTTCTCTTTCGCTCAGCTAAATCTTCAAAGTCTATTCGGCCCACAAAAAGAGAATCGTATCCCATCTGAAACAAATGGTTTAAAGAAATATATAACAAAGCATTGGAGCTGATTATTTAAGAATATATTACAAATTAAAAAGATAAATGAGAAACACATTGAAATATTACATTCACTGGAAAGGGCCGAGCTATTGCTCTTTTATGGCCCCGGCAAGTAAAGTACAGGCCTGCCTCATCTGATGGGCAGTCCCGTAAATCAGACTCTCGACATGGTTGGCTGGGAGGGCCCCAGTCACGCCAGCGTTGAGCACTCGGCTAGAAGGCGCTCGATTGTCTCCGGTGCCTGACCACATTGATAAGCTTTGAACCTCTTATTTTACACATTGGTGTAACCATATATGCTGCAAAAATACTGACTCCACCAAAATTGTTTTTAGAACTAGTGGAACACCGTATGCGGAAGCTTGAGCTATTAATGGCGGGAAAATAAAAAGATGTTTCGGCTGGGAGACTTCGTCGCGCTTCCACATACCTTGTTCCCCTATGTCACTCACACAGCTTGGAAGCAATCCTTCATTAAAATGTGTTATCTGTTATTCTAAACAAAATGCAAACACATTTCAGGAAGGCAAACATTTTTTCTAAATAATTTAATGCTAATTTTTTTAAAATTATTATTTAGAAACCAGTCTTAAATGTTGTAAGATTAACAATCGACGTTAAGAACGATAAAAAAAAAACGAGTTATGGTTCTTGATGGAGAAACGTATAACAATCACAATGAAGTGATGTTTCAACCATAAAGTACAAAGTTGCGCAACATAATTTTCTGATTTAATACTAGCAGACTTTAAGGAGATCTTAAAGGATGTAGCGAATGGTAGAAAACAAACTACATCCGATGGCTATCTTGAAAAGTAATTGAAAATGCAGAAAGCCACCTGGAAAGCTTTGCCCAAATGGCAGGTCGCTGTGTTAATAAATGTTTTTAAGCCAACGGGCCCCACTTTTGGCACCTCGGGTACATTTTAAATTCAGGTGTATTACATCATGATGTCTCAATATTTTATAATTGAAATATTTATTTTATTTTTTTCGGAGGGGGGTTGGGGGAATGTTTGCTGGTACCTAATTGTGTATATATTTTTCTGCGGGAATGTGTGTAACATACATTGAATGAATCCATTGTCTGTAGGCAAAAGGACTCGTTATCTGGGGTAGTCAGCTTGTCTAGCCAAAATCGTGCATGCCTGATGAGTAAAATACTTCCAAATCATCATGTCCCTTAGTCATTGGATCGTTGGGGCGCCACAGATGACATGAAAACTATCCTTCTCCATTCATCTCTGTCTTCTGCTCTACGTACATCATCGCCTAGTTTTAATCCCGTCCACTCTTGATGTTATCTTCCCATTTTTTTCTCTGTCTTCCTCTTCTTCTCCCTCCTTAGTGGTGCCCTGCATGATTCTTTGGCGAGCCTTTGTTTTCTTGTCACGTGGCCATACCACTCAAGTTTGCGCCTTTTTACAGACGCCAGGAGGTCATCGTACTGCCCAGTTGCTTGACGAATCCTTTCTTTCACTTGTTCATTGTTGATATGGTCTTATAGCAGGTGCCAAGAATGCCTCTCAAACATCTCATCTTCATCGCCTTTATTTTCCTTTCAAGTGCTGCTGTTAATGTCTAGGACTCACAGGCATACAAGAAAATGGAGAGGATTAATGAGTGCACCAGCCTGATTTTGGTGCTGGGGCTATATTTTTGTCGGTCCATATTTTTTTGAGCTTCTTTAGTGCTGTTGTGGTCTGCACAATCCTGGCCATTAATTCGGGATTGGTGCCTTTTTTCCGAGATTATTTCTCCGGGGTACTTGAAGCTGCCAACTGTCTCTAATCTTTCATCCCCGACCTTAATTTCAGTGGTGATGCCAGTGGCGCTATTCTTCATCAATGTTGTCTTTTCTGCACTGATTTGCATGTCAAAGGACGATGAAGTCTTTAACATTATAACAGAGGGAAGGCATCAGCAATCTGGACGTGGGATTTATATTAAAAAATTGGCTGCACTAATTTGCTGTTGGCATACTTTATTAAATACGTAAGTTGCAACAGCAGCGCACTATAGAGTAAGTAGTTACTTCAGTAAAGAATAAATGTACATGTTGTCTAATATTTTCACCACTATTTAAATGACTTCTTTGCCCTAATATATTTAAATATATTTACAACCGATTACAGTTTGTTCTGATTATGACCTCTATCAAAAACAGGTTTTCTTATCCAGTGCTTTTCAAAATATGGCATGTTTTTACATGGGAGAGTGAAGTTTGTGCAGTTTATGAAGAAGTAAACATTTATCGAGAAAGCACATTTTTTTTATTGTGATGAATGAAGTCCTTTTTTATTCACAAGACACTGTTTAAAAATAATCAATACAAAAAAAATTAATTGCGTTAAATCTCTAAGCAAACTCTTTAGCAAAATCTCTAAAAAAACTATAGCAAAATCTCTAAAAAAAAACTATCTACGCAAACCATCTAGCAAACTCTCTACACAGCTCTCTACGCAAACCATCTAGCAAACTCTCTACACAGCTCTCTACGCAAACCAACGAGCAAACTCTCTACAAAACTCTCTACCAAACTCTCTACCAAACTCTCTACCAAACTCTCTACCAAACTCTCTACCAAACTCTCTACCAAACTCTCTACCAAACTCTCTACCAAACTCTCTACCAAACTCTCTACCAAACTCTCTACCAAACTCTCTATCAAACTCTCTACCAAACTCTCTACCAAACTCTCTAACAAACTCTCTACCAAACTCTCTAATAAAATCTACGCAAGCTCTCTGCGTTCAAAAAAAATATAATAATTAATTCCTTTTTTTAAAAAACCGACTTAATCATCTCTGTATTTTTAAAAATTTTCTCATAACCTTCTGTTTTCACAGAAATGGACGGCCCATGCCTGTTGATTAGCCCGTGGCTAAAAAAATGGTTTATTTCTTTCCCACACTTTGGCATAATGGAAGTTTTGGTCAACAAACCTGGGCAAAGAGAGAAGAGTGCTCCCGGGAGTGTCCGAACTGGTCAACATGCCAGCCAGTTTTGGTGTGGGCGCAAGGTCCGAACGTCTCGCTGATGAAATCAAATCCCAGGGTGTGTTGGTCTATGATATCGTTGTACATGGTCACCCCAGAATCACTCATCACCCATCCACCACCTACAAGCTCCAGTCGGCCTAGAAACACATTTTTTGAAACACAAGTTTAACAAACAAATTATATTACCTTCCTAATGCTGATGTTTTAAAACACAAGTTTAACAAACAAATTATATTACCTTCTTAATGCTGATGTTTTAAAACACAAGTTTAACATACAAATTATATCACCTTCTTAATGCTGATGTTTTAAAACACAAGTTTAACAAAGAAATTATATTACCTTCTTAATGCTGATGTTTTAAAACATAAGTTTAACAAACAAATTATATTACTTTCTTAATGCTGATGTTTTAAAACACAAGTTTAATAAACAAATTATATTACCTTCTTAATGCTGATGTTTTAAAACACATGTTTAACAAACAAATTATATTACCTTCTTAATGCTGAATTTTTAAAACGCACGTTTAACAAACATATTATATTACCTTCCTAATGCTGATGTTTTAAAACACAAGTTTAACAAACAAATTATATTACTTCCTAATGCTGATGTTTTAAAACACAAGTTTAACAAACAAATTATATTACCTTCTTAATGTTGATGTTTTAAAACACACGTTTAACAAACAAATTATATTACCTTCTTAATGCTGATGTTTTAAAACACAAGTTTAACAAACAAATTATATTACTTCCTAATGCTGATGTTTTAAAACACAAGTTTAACAAACAAATTATATTACCTTCTTAATGTTGATGTTTTAAAACACACGTTTAACAAACAAATTATATTACCTTCTTAATGCTGATGTTTTAAAACACAAGTTTAACAAACAAATTATTTTACCTTCTTAATGCTGATGTTTTAAAACACAAGTTAAACAAACAAATTATATTACCTTCCTAATGCTGATTTTTCAAAACACAAGTTTAACAAATAAATTATATTACCTTCCTAATGCTGATGTTTCAAAACACAAGTTTAACAAACAAATTATATTACCTTCTTAATGTTGATGTTTTAAAACACACGTTTAACAAACAAATTATATTACCTTCTTAATGCTGATGTTTTAAAACACAAGTTTAACAAACAAATTATATTACCTTCCTAATGCTGATGTTTTAAAACACAAGTTTAACAAACAAATTATATTACTTCCTAATGCTGATGTTTTAAAACACAAGTTTAACAAACAAATTATATTACCTTCTTAATGTTGATGTTTTAAAACACACGTTTAACAAACAAATTATATTACCTTCTTAATGCTGATGTTTTAAAACACAAGTTTAACAAAAAAATTATTTTACCTTCTTAATGCTGATGTTTTAAAACACAAGTTAAACAAACAAATTATATTACCTTCCTAATGCTGATGTTTCAAAACACAAGTTTAACAAACAAATTATATTACCTTCCTAATGCTGATGTTTCAAAACACAAGTTTAACAAATAAATTATATTACCTTCCTAATGCTGATGTTTCAAAACACAAGTTTAACAAACAAATTATATTACCTTCTTAATGTTGATGTTTTAAAACACACGTTTAACAAACAAATTATATTACCTTCTTAATGCTGATGTTTTAAAACACAAGTTTAACAAACAAATTATATTACCTTCCTAATGCTGATGTTTTAAAACACAAGTTTAACAAACAAATTATATTACTTCCTAATGCTGATGTTTTAAAACACAAGTTTAACAAACAAATTATATTACCTTCTTAATGTTGATGTTTTAAAACACACGTTTAACAAACAAATTATATTACCTTCTTAATGCTGATGTTTTAAAACACAAGTTTAACAAACAAATTATTTTACCTTCTTAATGCTGATGTTTTAAAACACAAGTTTAACAAACAAATTATATTACCTTCCTAATGCTGATGTTTCAAAACACAAGTTTAACAAACAAATTATATTACCTTCCTAATGCTGATGTTTCAAAACACAAGTTTAACAAACAAAATATATTACCTTCCTAATGCTGATGTTTCAAAACACAAGTTTAACAAACAAATTATTTTACCATCTTAATGCTGATGTTTCAAACGAAACGTGTTGGATCAAATCAACATGGAACGATTTTTTAGAAAGCTTAAACATTTCAAAATAACGGACATGAAATAGCTAGAAGATTAGTATTTCTTTCGTCATACATGCAAAAAAATATACAAGGCTTTATTTTAGGATAGTCATTTTTCAGTGACGGCGGCAGAAGTGGCACCAATAGAATGTGAGTCATTAGAGGAAGCCTTACTACTGGATTATATCGTTCTGAACGTGAATGTTAAATGGCATGTATAGAGAAAGGTTTCTGAACATCAGATTCGCTAAGAATAATAAATTTTATTATGCTGCCATAGTATATTTGATTACACCGCCATGTTCCATTTGTTTATACCACCATGTTATATTTGAATATACTGCCATGATATATTTGATTATACCGCGATAATTTGTTTGAATATACATCTATGATATATTTAGTTAAACCGCAATTCTATTTTTGATTATACTGCCTCGCTATTTTTGATTATACCACCATGTTATACTTGATTATAATGCCATGCTATATTTGAATATATTGCAATGCTATATTTGTTTATATTGCCATGCTATATTTGATTATACTGCCATGCTATATTTGATTATATTGCCATGTTATATTTGATTATACTGCAATGCTATATTTGATTATACTTCAATTCTATATTTCATTATACCGCCATGATATAGATATAGATTTAAACCGAATGTAATTAGGGTTAAGAAAGACTTTTTAAAAACCTGTGAAGTTTCTTAGTTATTGCCTTGTGCTTATTGACTTACGCTTTGAAACTCAGCCTATATTCCCAATGACCTACTCCACGTCAAACCACACGTAATTCATTTAATAGACACTTACGTTCTTGAATCAGTTGACGTATGACTGCCCTCTCCTCGTCGCCCACCTCGTTCCAATATCTGGACAGATACTTCATTTCAATGAAGCTGAAGCGTCTGCTCGGATTCTTCTGGAGCTCTCTTATGGTGGTGTTTAGTGTGCACCTCACACAGCCAGCTTCCCTCTGGCCAACATCGATGGGTACTGCAAAGGTCGTGGGAAAGAGTTGTCAATTATGTAAAGTGTACCCAGGACAGACCTCCCTCTCTCTCTCTCTCTCTCTCCTTCTTCTGCTTGGCAACGACTTGCATAAAATGAAATATTTAACTTTTATGATTAAGAAATTACTCCCTAACGTTATCCTTAACGCCTTTGAACAGTGGTTGAGTGTGGTATTTTAGTTTCATTACTTAGCTAGATAAGTTAAAGCAATGGAATCGGCGCATTTTTTAGCGTTTCTCAAGGGAGGGAGATGGATTAATGAATAGATTTATAAATCAAGAAATGGATAAATCAAGGAATGGATAAATCAAAGGATGGATAAATCAAGAGTTGTATAAAACAAGAGATGGATAAATTAAGAAATGGATAAATCAGCAGATGTACACATGAAAAGATAGAGAAAAAAGGGAGAGCAAAACTATGAGATGGATAAAAAAATAAAGAAAAAAATAAAATGATGTGGAAATAAATAGAGCGAGAAATAAGGGCGGGGTAGTGAAAGCGAAGGGCACATAAGATAGGTTCAAATAACAAGAAGGAGACCTAAAGGGAATGAAAAAAGGAGTATGAGACATAAGTAATGTGAGAGTAGTGGGGTAGTGGATACAGAAGAGAGAATTAGGAATTTTCGCTTCATTAAATATGACAAACACTACGGTTTGAATACTTTGAAGAATGTAAGCAACCTCTTAAAACTTAAGTACTTTTAAGATAGCATAATGTAGTGCCCCAATGTTCGTTGTTTTGGGATTTCTTAAATCCCGCAAATATGAGAATGAAGAGGAAAACTACAAGGCGATCGAAAGAACTGGAACTAGACAGGCAGAGATAGACTTATACAGACAAGTCCAGGAATTACATCATAAATACAGAGACAGGCAGAGATAGACTTATGCAGACAAATATAGGAATTACATCATAAATACAGAGATAGACAGGCAGAGATAGACTTATGCAGACAAATATAGGAATTACATCATAAATACAGAGATAGACAGGCAGAGATAGACTTATGCAGACAAATCTAGGAATTACATCATAAATACAGAGATAGACAGGCAGAGATAGACTTATGCAGACAAATCTAGGAATTACATCATAAATACAGAGATAGACAGGCAGAGATAGACTTATGCAGACAAATCTAGGAATTACATCATAAATACAGAGATAGACAGGCAGAGATAGACTTATGCAGACAAATCTAGGAATTACATCATAAATACAGAGATAGACAGGCAGAGATAGACTTATGCAGACAAATCTAGGAATTACATCATAAATACAGAGATAGACAGGCAGAGATAGACTTATGCAGACAAATATAGGAATTACATCATAAATACAGAGATAGACAGGCAGAGATAGACTTATGCAGACAAATCTAGGAATTACATCATAAATACAGAGATAGACAGGCAGAGATAGACTTATGCAGATAAATCTAGGAATTACATCATAAATACAGAGATAGACAGGCAGAGATAGACTTATGCAGACAAATCTAGGAATTACATCATAAATACAGAGATAGACAGGCAGAGATAGACTTATGCAGACAAATCTAGGAATTACATCATAAATACAGAGATAGACAGGCAGAGATAGATAGGCAGAGATAGACAGGCAGAGATAGACAGGCAGAGATAGACAGGCATAGATAGACAGGCAGAGATAGACAGGCAGAGATAGACAGGCAGAGATAGACAGGCAGAGATAGACAGGCAGAGATAGACTTATGCAGACAAGTCCAGGAATTACGTAATAAATACCGGGATAGAAAAGGTTTCACAAACTTGGAAACCTTTTAAAAAATATACATAAGAACCAATGTTAAGGAAAATGTCTAAAGGAAATTTAATAGAAATATCTTACTTTCGCCCGTGTAGTACTGGTTCACCGTCTTTAACCAACCCACATCAATGTGGCTGTGTGGTATCAAGTGGACGTTAAGGACGCCTTGCTTAATATTAGGACATGTCTAGGAAATAAGATATATTATGTATTATGAAATCACTTGAAGAGTTTTTGGGTTAGGGTCGGTTCACACGATCAAATTTCCTTTCAAGCATTTGGTGCAATTCGTGTATGAAGCCTTGTCACAACTTTCACATTACTATTTTATCAAATTACCCCAAAAAAGAAACCACGCACAAAATAGTTTGTTCTTACAACAATTTGACGCGAAGTTTGATCGTGTGAAGCGACGCTTAGTCTAGATAGATGATGTTTAGTCTAAAGGATTTGTTACTGGGAGCTTCAATTTTCTACAACCTCGTGCCTCTACCTGCAACAAGAAAACGGGGTCAAAAACTTTCACTTTCACATGTTGTCATCAGCTGACAGGTTAGTATCTTAGCGACCGTTAGGAAATGGAGCTGTAAAAAATAAACAGGGATGAATTTAAATTCAGCTGACTTCTTTACACATTTTAATTATTAGAGTTATTCGATAGTAGCCATATTTTGTAGTTCAAAGGTCAGAATTTGAATTAAAAGAAGTTTCAAATGGATTCCCCAATGTGCCTTGTGGATACCGCTAATCTACAGTGTAGACGTAATTTTAGAAGACGTCTTGGGAATGATATATTTTAGACAATATCTAATTGAAAGAAAGTTCTCCGGGACATGATGACATGATATGTTAGATGCTATTTATTCTTAGGACATGTCTTAGGAATAAGATATAATACATGACGTTTTGTTTATTCATCACATGTATGTTACGACAGAAAAGCCAGACAGCATCTGATGGCATAAGACAGTTACAACGCTACCGCTTTAGTGTTGTAAATGTCAGCGTTTATTCTATATATAAAACTATTTAGCACCGTTTCTAGGTTTCGCCTGATTAGATTACCCAGCACAGGGCCGGCCCTAACAATTGCGGGGCCCTGTGCGAAACGGATTGCGCGGGGCCCAGTCTGGGTAAGGATAAGGATAATAAGTGAAAATTAAGATTTTGTATTAAAAAATTAAGTGCAGGGCCCACTGCGGCCGCATAGGTTGCAGTGGCCTAAGGCCGGTCCTGACCCATCACTTTGTCCCTAATGGCAACTGCTTATTTGTAAATTTCTCAGGTGAGAATAGAAAATAAATACTTTAAAAAGAAATCCCTCATAACTGAACAGTAAAATGGTTTCCTAAACTGTAACTTGACCAGAGGCGAAGACTGGCTATGAATGAAGGTCTGCTTTCAAATAATTTCAAGAAAATAGTGGAACAAGATATGCTTTTACTTGTACTTGACAATAAATGAAAAGACATTTAAGCGGACGTTTCGGCTAGATGCCTACTTTAGCATAACAATACAACGCAATTAAACAGTAGATTAAATGACATTTTTAAAAACAACTCAATATTTCGAGGGTCTCAAAAAAGTCATTGCAGCTCCATGTTCAGAACAGAAGGGTGCTTTAAGTTATTGTTAGAAACGAGTTTCAGGTTTTCAAGAGTTAAACTTATGTCCCGCATTATTTAGTAGTGCGTACTATCACGGTGAAAGAATTTAAGTTTAAGTATTATTAATGTCAACTTTTAAGAGCCTAAATTGATAGTAATAATGGAGGGAAATAAAGGATCGCTAGTGAGTATTTAGCATGTTTCAATATGGTGTCAAACATGTTAATTAATTTATCTTCATTCTCCATTCTCGCTGGTGCATTGGCGCTTGAAATTAGAGCCGTGATGGATTAAATTGATGGGTCGTTATGTTGAACTCCGTTGAAATGGGATGGGACCAGGGGTGGCTTATTGTGCTCAATACGCCGAGGATGTTCACTGAAATCTATCTGACCACGGTCAAGATATGTACGTGTGTGTTTACTATGAAGCAGAATTCACCACAAATCACGTGACTGTAGGAATACAAAGAATGATCTAATGAATATTGATAACTTTGTCAGCCATGATGACAAAAAGAAGTGCAAGCGAAGATGTGGGGGATAGTTGGCTACTGTGAAGGAGGCTGTGTCTATCTATATTAATATTACAATTTAGCAATATAATTACGTGTTATGATTATTCCACCCTCATGCTATATCGGAAGAGCTACTGCATTATATTCAAGAATAGTGTGCGTGGTTTCTGCCTTTAATATAATAAAAGTGAATTGCGCATAGCAGAGCTGAGTATCAGTGAATGTGACATTGATGGTTTGGTCAGCGCCCGTTACACGACTATCAAAATTTGGGAGCATCCACACAGTCATACATACTGTTACAAAGTATGTTACAATTGTTATCCCGTCTGATGACAGTAAGTGGAGGTGATAAGAATATCACGGTAGTGTCAAGGAATAAGAATATCCCGATAGTGTCAAGGGATAAGAATACATGTTAGTGTCAGGGAATAAAAATGCCCTGTTAGTGTCATAGGAGTATATGACGACTCTTCAAGATAATTTTTTTTGGCAATCACATTGTGAGGGTGGTAGGTAAGGATGTGTTTTGTTCGTCATCCATGTTTGTTCAAACGAGATTTGAAAGCCAAATTACGCGTGATTTGCGTTGAAATTATTGAGAGCTAAAGTAAGAACTCTCTCGATATAAGATCTTCAGCGGAAGAAATCCACCATTTCGTTATCCCTATATAAAAAACTCTTCATCTGACCGACTAAGTGACGCAACCTAGGAAGTTGGGAAGTATGGTGTCTTTTTTAAAATCTGTGGCGGGAAAGTGAATACATTAAATAACGACTGCTGATATAGGATTTTTAGTAGGCTGAGGTTCATACTCCGTCTCCTATTATAGTAAGGCAAATATCCATAAAGTTTACAGAATTCTCAGAGATTTGGGAAGTTATTTAATATAGGGTTGCAATGAGTTTACAAAATCAATAAATTGCCTGCGATCAATGACAGTCTTTGGAAAAAAATAATTAAAATAATTCCATATCCGGAAAATATTTAATAACTCACGTAAAAATGATACTTCACTGATAAATTTTTCAAAGTACCTTAATCGTATTGGGGGGGGGGGGGGGGGTAAGCTACAATAATCTTCTATGTAAAAGTCCGAATGTAAAAAATAATAATAGTTACAATAAAGCTATTTGAAAAAATGTAAAGCAAATACAAATTAATTGAATTACCTTAAATGAACAAGTTCCATGTGTGTCTGTTTGTGACTGTGATTGTCTGCGTGGTAAGAGTTTAGCGTTGACCCTGCGCGAACGCTTGACTGACCAGTAGTAGACGACCACTTGTAGAAGAATTAGAAGAAATATCCACTGCAGAAGTTTCTTTACTGACAGTCTCATGATCCTGAAGATGTAGGAAATAGAGAGAACTAGTTAGTAACAGTGACAACGAATAGTGATAGCAAAACGTGATTTGGTACAGTTAGAAGCCTCCCTTGCAGCCAACTTGGAGCTGGACTCGAATGTAAGTGTGAGACGACGAGATGTCATCCAGTTAAACTTTTCCCCGCAATCGATATGAAGTGAGAAGGAAGTTTAATAGAAACTACATTCAATCATTTTTTTCCCCTGACAAGAAGACCTTGGGGAAAAAAAACTAATCGAAGTAAAGAAGAGAACCACAAGGCGTTGTTACAAAAGTTGTCTTTTTAAAGATTGTATTAACTGTAACTAATTAATTTTTAAAGAAATAATTAAAAATAAATTTAAACCGCTTAATTTATTTCCGGGCATAGATAGTGAAAGTAAAATAATAGTACAGACACATGATGTCATAATTAAATGACATATGGTCAGCCATCATGTCATCAGTGAATGGCAAAAGTATAGACATCATGGCATCATTGAATGACATATGCATAATCATCTGGGCATCAGTCAATGACATATGTATAGTCATGGTGTCATCACTAAATGAGATATGTATAGCCATCATGGCATCAGTTAATGAGATTTGGATAGTGATGGTAGCATCAGTAAATCACACAAGTATAATCATGATATCATTAGTGAATGGCACATGTATAATCATGATATCAGTAGTGAATGGCACATGTATAATCATGATATCAGTAGTGAATGGTACATGTATAATCATGATATCATTAGTGAATGGCACATGCATAATCATGATATCATTAGTGAATGGCACATGTATAATCATGATATCATTAGTGAATAATACATGTTTAATCGTGATGGCTTTCATTGAGCAGATTATGAAAGCCCCTTTTCTAGCTTTAACCATTGTTTTTAGTGGGTTGTAGCTAAATACATTTCTATAACCGTGGTAAGATGACCCCCCAGTTTATAATACCATTGCTGAGTAACCCTTGCAACCAGTGAAGTTTCCCCTTCAAAGCGATTTACAGTTACATCGCAAAATCTCTGAAGCACAGGAGCCAGAATGATAAAAAAATTGATCGTGTGCGATCAAAACATAGAAGAAGGAGAAGATATACATTTTGAATATATAAGCAGATGAAGTACTCTGTCATTGTCTAAGTGGGGATATATTTTGAAAACTTTTCATAGCAACAAAAAAAAAAACTTTTCGGAAGTGACTCACATTTTATAAATCACCTTAGTTCAATATTGATATTAGCTTACGTTCTTTCCCCAAGGTGCACTATTTTTTTTTAAATGTACATATTTTAAAGTCTTTTTTCTAGTTATATTGCATAAAATTGGCAAATTCTTTAAATATTCTGATCAAATGTGATCCTTTTAACTACACATAAATCAAAAAGAGATCAATTGTTACATATTTAACGCGTGGCCAGTTTAGGACACTCATTATATTTCTACACTCTGATAACAGGCACAAGGGAAATTTTGAGTTTAAAGATGTTCCACCGCAAGGAAACTCCAAACAATATAACTTTTAAGACATTTTAAAGCCTAAAGGCTCCTCCATAGATATTGTTCCTACAAAGGGCTTCCGTGATTTCAAAAGGTTGAGAACTCCTTTCATGCATACATACATACATACATCATATAACACACGTGCCAAATTACGTTGTATTGCTTTAACTGAATAAGTATCAGTTAAACTTGAGTAGAACAAATCTATTCACTCTGGTTCTATTGTTGAGCTTTCCGAAATTTTAGTTTTTCACTAAGAACATTGAAATCATATTGGTATTGACGGCAACAGTTTCAAATATTCACTTAGTTTATGTATCGGATTAAGAAATTTCTAAAGCCATTTTAAAATAAATATAGCGTGGCATTTTGTTTCAAGTTTAAATGGTCTAGTTGGGGAAACCTGACCCTATTCAATTCGACTTGAAAAACCTGTTTCCTTTTTCAAGCCAGACATCTTTGCCAAGTAGCATGCAATATGAACCGATATTAAATACAATCTTCTTCTATCTTTGAATATCAGCGTAAATTATACTTATAATCTATTCATAACATTGTAACTGATTTATTATATTTATAAATTAAATGGAATTAAAAGAAATGTTTTAACTTATGCGGAGAAGAAATGTGTGTTGGATGTATACCTCTCTCTGGAGCCCTCTGGATAAGGGGAAAGCATACACCATGAAACTTAGTGAGGCTGCAACTTCTTAAAGATATGTGCAGGGAGCGGGTTCAATCTTCTTTCTCAAAAATGTGTTTAATAACGTATGGCTTGTATCGATTGTCAAAGGCCACAGCCGCGTCTTAGAATACACTGTGTTCAGTTATATTGGGGTAATGTTGCACTCACAATGGTAATATTTCACCCACAATTGTAATGTTGCACTCACAATGGTAATATTTCACCCACAATTGTAATGTTTCACTCATATTGGTAATATTTCACCCACAATTGTAGTTTTACACTCACAATGGTAATATTTCACCCACAATTGTAATGTTGCACTCACATTGGTAATATTTCACCCACAATTGTAATGTTGCACTCACATTGGTAATATTTCACCCACAATTGTAATGTTGCACTCACATTGGTAATATTTCACCCATAATTGTAATGTTGCACTCACATTGGTAATATTTCACACACAATTGTTATGGTGCAATCACATTAATAATATTTCACACACAATTGTAATGTTGCACTCACATTGGTAATATTTCACCCACAATTGTAATGTTGCACTCACATTGGTAATATTTCACCCACAATTGTAATGTTGCATTCACATTGGTAATATTTCACCCACAATTGTAATGTTGCACTCACATTGGTAATATTTCACTCACAATTGTAATGTTGCACTCACATTGGTAATATTTCACCCACAATTGTAATGTTGCATTCACATTGGTAATATTTCACCCACAATTGTAATGTTGCACTCACATTGGTAATTTTTCACCCACAATTGTAATGTTGCACTCACAATGGTAATATTTCACCCAAAATTGTAATGTTGCATTAACATTGGTAATATTTCACCCACAATTGTAATGTTGCACTCACATTGGTAATATTTCACCCACAATTGTAATGTTGCACTCACATTGGTAATATTTCACACACAATTGTAATGTTGCACTCACATTGGTAATATTTCACCCACAATTGTAATGTTGCACTCACAATGGTAATATTTCACCCACAATTGTAATGTTGCACTCACATTGGTAATATTTCACACACAATTGTAATGTTGCACTCACAGTGGTAACATTTCACACACAATTGTAATGTTGCAATCACATTGGTAATATTTCACCCACATCTGTAATGTTGCACTCACATCGGTAATATTTCACAAACAATTGTAATGTTGCCCTCACATTGGTATTATTTCACCCACAATTGTAATGTTGCACTCACATTGGTAATATTTCACCCACAATTGTAATGTTGCACTCACATTGGTAATATTTCACCCACAATTGTAATGTTGCACTCACATTGGTAATATTTCACCCACAATTGTAATGTTGCACTCACATTGGTAATATTTCACCCACAATTGTAATGTTGCACTCACATTGGTAATATTTCACCCACAATTGTAATGTTGCACTCACATTGGTAATATTTCACACACAATTGTAATGTTGCACTCACATTGGTAATATTTCACCCACAATTGTAATGTTGCACTCACATTGGTAATATTTCACCCACAATTGTAATGTTGCACTCACATTGGTAATATTTCACCCACAATTGTAATGTTGCACTACCATTGGTTACATTTCACACACAATTGTAATGTTGCACTCACATTGGTAATATTTCACCCACAATTGTAATGTTGCACTCACATTGGTAATATTTCACACACAATTGTAATGTTGCACTCACAATGGTAATATTTCACCCACAATTGTAATGTTGCACTCACATTGGTTATATTTCACCCACAATTGTAATGTTGCACTCACATTGGTAATATTTCACCCACAATTGTAATGTTGCACTCACAATGGTAACATTTCACACACGATTGTAATGTTGCACTCACAATGGTAATATTTCACACACAATTGTAATGTTTCACTCACAATGGTAATGTTGCACTCACATTGGTAATATTTCAAACACTAAAGTAAAATTTCACTGGCAGCATTTTTTTTTTTTGCAACACGACAAAATAACCGAATTCAAATTCTTGTTTATTCCTTTTCCCAGTGACAAAGTAAAATCCATAAGGAATTAGTTCGTCACCCAAGTATTTTGAAAACCTTTAACGAGTTGAATAACTTCAGCCAGCTATGCGTGAGACAAAAACTGATATGTCTTCTCAAAAAGTAGATCTAATATTACCAGTTAGCCTGCAGGAACCGACGCGAATTTATAACGTTTTCAATTATAATATTCTTTTAAAAAATAAAGTTTAGTACATTTCAAATAAAATTGTTTGATAAAAAGTGTTATGTACTGTGTTACAAAGATATTGTAAGCAATAATCTTTACGAAGCCTTGACATCAATTTAATTATTAAATGAGTTCTTTATTCTCACATTTTATTATTTATTTTCCCACAGGTTCTCCTTCAGATAACAGATGGAGGGAAAAAAATATATCATTTTCGAGCATTACATTATTCGTATTTTTAAGCTGGTTTGCATGACATTAAACTTAATTGACTACATAATACAAATTATTGGAGCTTCTATTTTAGAACGGTGAGTCAGATTTCAGCTCATATTGACAGGCAGTCAGTAAACGGACGTAATCAATAACGGGACATCGTTAGCAGACTTGCACGTGAAGATATCGAATCTGTCTGGATCGTGTTTGACCAGTATAGGGCAACATTTGATTGGAAAAAATATTAGCTTGAGCCCCCTTTTGCTCACTCTTACTAAAACATCATTACCGTGTGAGCTCCCTTCAACGCCCATCTGTAAACATTGGTTTTGACATTGAAGAAATCAATGAATCTCAAAAAAGATTGTTATTTTCCCACGCTGTAATCATTATAGCTTTACCGCCCACCGGCTTCACGTCCCTCAGAAATAAATCAGACACGAAAAGTTGGGACTCATTTTCTGAAGCTGAAATGAAATTGAAATGTTTAAATCAGGGGTAGGGAAGGTCCGGTCCCCGGGACATATGCTGCTCGCGAGAACATTTGGTCTGGCCCTCCAGCAGAATTCAAAATCCAATAACAAAGATATTTTTTTCATACAAACATAAAATGTTATCCAAACAATGCATTAAGTATGGTGCTGGAAAACTTTAAGTTGCGCAGCCCATTTATATGAATCCCATAGCAATTTATAGCCAATAGAAACAATTATTTTATACATTTTTATATTTCTATGTGTTAATCTTAAAAGAGTTACAAATCGCAAAAAAAATGATGGTGAAGTAATTTTTAATTATATTAATTTACATCCTTTTTTATCAGTTCATGGTCTAGATGTAATGTGTGGTTAACATATAAGGGGGCGTAAACATTTGTTTTGACTGGGACGCCGGTCCTAATTTTTTTATGACCCGCAAATGACGCTATAAATATTGAAATGGTTCTCGGCAGAATAAGGTACCCCACCCCTGGTTCCAATAAAGAATTAAAAAATAATTTGTAAACGGTATGGTGAAATCAGAAGAAAATTGAATAATTTAAGAACCCATTATTCATCACCGCTACTCCAAGATTGGAACAATATTTTAACATGTTGGCAATACTAGTTTTGTGCTAACACGTTTATATACAGGGTGGGCCAATAAAAGTGAGAACATCTCCAAGCATATGAGTTATTTCAAAATATAATGTAATGAATTATAATTCTTCATACATTTTTTTGCGAAATATTTAGCTAATCAGAAATCATGTTCAATGTGTCCTCCTTGCTTCGCTACGACTTTTTAATCTAGAATGGGTAGAGTTAAACTACTTTTATGTGATTAAATCACATTTTACGAGATGTTCTCACCTATATTGGCCCACCCTGTAGATCCGGCAGTTTAGTTTCGTTTTGTAACTATTTTAACGTAGTAATCAGAACCATTTTGTTTAAAGTTATGAAAAATATTATTAAAATAATCTACATACCAAACTATCACAACACATGATCTAGCGTCGGTGGTATTGAGACTGGAAGCTAGTTTTATGAGTTGCCATGTACTACCCATTTGCATACAAAATATCCTTGAAAATATTAAGGTGTAAGTTAATTTGTTTATACATGTGACATTTTACTTAACGACTTGTAAAGTTTTTTTTTATCCTCACGGGTTAGCTACTAGGTTTTCAAGACGCTATATCGTAAAAAAATCAGTGACTATCAAAATTGCAAAAATGCCCATTTTAAAATGTAGACATTTCTTTTATTTCTGAATGCAATAACTATTATATACTAGGGAGAACCCGGCGTGCGTCGGAGTACTTTTTCTATACACAATATTTGGTTTTTTATTTTGACCGTCTGGTGTGTACTTGAATAAATTTAGTCTCCACAATTGTAGCGATTGATCCACCCATGCAATAGCTATGTTTGAAATTATAATTATATAGCTCGTTTAGAAAAAAAAATTTTTTAGAGCCCCCGGTCCAAAACTAAATATTGCAAAATGATTGTAAAGACTCAATAAAATGCGTGGTTCTGTTGACAACAAGTCATCAAAGTTTTATCACAATCGCCTGAATGGTGTAGGAGCACATGCGGTTTCAAAATTATATTTATGTATCCCAAACAGAAAAAAACGAACGTAGGGCCCCTGACTCAAAACAGAATATTATGAATTGGTTGTACTATTTTAAAAACCTTTTCTGGCGTGCGCGCAACATCACTATAACGTTTTATCGGATTAGGATAAATGGTATAGGAGCGCAAACGGAAATTATTTGTTACATATCTCAAATAAGGCACACAAAAAATGAATTTAGGGCCAACTGCCCAAAACGGAATATCTTGAAAGGGTTGTAATTATTCAGGAAAATGCGGGGGATGATGGAAAACAACATACTAACATTTTATCGCAATCGCATGAATGGTGTTGGAAGGCATACGAGGCATACATACATACATATAGACATTTATTTTTATATATTATATATTTACCCATTCCTTTTAGCAATGCTTGTTCCCAACAGATTTCTTTCTTCACTGAAGCAATTCCTCAAATATATATTTTGTTATTTACGTCTGATGACAGTGTAAAACTTACGATCAGATACAATAAGAATTATGCTTTGAAACAAATAAATGCATTTTGTTTACATTGTAAATATTTCTTCCATCAGCAGTTTATAAACTAGAGAACAAACAAAAACATACATTCTCAACTTTTTTAACAGCTGGTTGTTTTCTGTGTGATTTTTTTTTTAATAAGTCATCTTATGTCGGAAAACCTAAATTTCTATCATGAAAAAATCGACTCTAAGAGTGATAAATTGATTTTATGACAGCCGGGGGAAATCACGCTGGTATTGTCTGACAGACTGGGGAACAAATGAATTTCCAGAACATTCGGTCCTTTTTTTAAGTGAAAGAATACGCCCCTGATCGAGCGTTAAAGAAATATGATGCAGTTTTAGTTTTACAAAAGATTTTTGTTTCGTACAAACGTTAATTACCCTTCTTAGAAAAGGGGAAATGATTTGATCCAATGATTGTGGTTGAGTACATGATTGAATGCTAACTTTAGATGCTAGGTTTAACAAACTCTGACAGTTAATCAATAGCATGAGAAGTTAGAAGGTTGAGACTAGAATTGTTTTACGAAAATGCAAGTAGTCTTTTGGCTGATGATAAAAGAGCTGAGTATATATACAACTGATTACTTGCATCATTTTTAATAGTGTTAAAAATTGTATACATTTTTATATTTTGAGAATAATTTAAATGTTACATACGTTTATGAGACAAAAGTTCTCAAGAAAATGTATGAACCAACAAAGGATGAATATGGATATAATATACGAAACAACCATTTAATGTACAGTCTATATTAGGCTCCGATGATAGTATTAGAAATAAAAGAAAAATGTATGCTACGCAGGGTTGGCCGCTTAGAGAGAATGTGAAATGACAGAGAAGTGCAGAGGGTACATCACCAAAACCCCAGAGGAAAACGGCTCAAGGCTAGGCTTAGATGGATGGATGATATGGAAAATGGTCTACAACAACTGGGAATCCAAGATTGGAAAAGAAAAGCATTAGTTAGGTCTGAGTGGAAGGAAGTAGTAAGGCAGCCAAAGACCTTCATGGGGAATAGTGCGACAGGGATGGATAGATGGATTGCAAAATATATAATTTTCAATTTGCCAATTTCATTCATGTCGTGTTATTGAACAAGATGAACATATCACATTATACGGGAACATGGCATTATAGGTTTTATTACAACAACAAAAATTTATAATTTAGGAACGGTATAAAATACGTGAATCGTTTTGTATTCGGTAATATACGATACATATAAGCAACTAATAATCAAGTCAATTATATAATTGACGGGCGTGAAAGGATGACATTTGGCAACCGCTCCGTGGATTATATATTTAGCATAGACTGTTTCAGGTTTACGTCTTGGGGACGCAGACTCCTTTTTGCCCCATTTACATGAGCTCCGTTAATACGCATGGCCTACGGTGTAAGCTTCGATGTGAATCGATGTACATATCTTACACTTTATTATCCTCGATCAACACAATGGTGAGTTTGGAGTCTTTTAAAAAAATGTATATTCCTGAAAGTAACATGGGTTATAACACATCCTTTGGGGCGGTGTCCTTTTGGGTCTGTGTCCCCGATTTTATTAATTAAAACGGCTGTAGATATGGCAATTTTTCGCAATTTTAAAAGGATACTTTGAATGTTTTTTGGAAATAATTTTTAGACCTAACCACTTTAAATGAAAATTTGGCACATGTTGTATCCCCTTCCTTTATGGAGAGAAGTCTTGGAGTCTTCGTTATATATACTGTCCTTGATTTACAAAAGAAGTGCTCTTCTCACCGTTAAGCGTCGTCATCAGTAACATTAATGTAGGCGATGTTTTATGGAGACCAGCTGTTGCCCAATGCAGCAGATCCCCACTTTTCATGTAGCCATCGAATCAGAAGAAATGACAATTGTCAATACATACTCGCATTAACTGTGTAACAGCATGTGTCAAATCCGAATGTGTATATAATTATTTAGATGTATTCTACACATTTGTGGGGGTCATATATTCAATGATGTAAGACATGCATAGCTTCTTTTGTTATCCGTATGAAATAATTAATATCTTATTTAAGCATATGGTTCATTGTAAAACAGTTCACAACAAAAGACATTACCACATATTAAATAAAATAACAAAAAATACGAAATCTAAAACCAGGGCCGATTACAATTAACAAATTTTATTAAGTTAATAATAAATTACAACAAAAAGAAGTAAAATTAAAGCTATTGACTTACAGAATACTGATTGCCTTGTACCGGTACAATTTTGAAGAAGATACAATGTTGTAAAAAGATACAATGATGAAAATGAATCTACACATTCACAGCAAAGATCAGTAAACAAATTTCTGTCTCGTATAGTAAAAATATATCGTGATAAATAATAGCCAAAAATCTCTCTCAACCTTCCTGTCGCTCAAAATATATAGCCTGGTTCAAAGACATTTCTCGAACGGACTTACACCTTGTTTCTCTTCCAGATTCCTCCAGATTTTTCTACAGAAATCTAAGGATACAGACTATTAATTTTATTTAATTGTAAACAATGTCATGAGAGACTATTTTTAGCTATCCATACCCTAAATGCGGTCAGCTAGAGTTCATTCATGGGGAAAGATGACGTAAACACGTCGTCCACATAATAATGTATATTATAAGTTCTGAATAGCATTGTGGTATTGCAGCTGGCAAGAGACTTAGCTCAGGAAAGATTAGGCTAATATTATACTGGTTAGCAGCAAAATGGCTGACTCACCAAATTTAATTGTGGAAAGAAAATGACGAAAAAACTGGAAATTGTTGAATGATTGGCAATAGAAATGTATAAAGTCTATGCGGCAAGCTGGTGGGAAACTACAAGAGTAAACCCAAACTGTAAGACCTGGAGAAAGTATTTCGATATGTTATGTTCACGTGGCTTTGACGGGGTCTATCAGTCTAATCACAACGTTTAGCACAGGGGTCTCTCAGCCTAATCACAATGTTTAGCACTGGGGTCTCTCAGTCTAATCACAATGTTTACCACTGGGGTCTCTCAGTCTAATCACAATGTTTAGCACTGGGGTCTCTCAGTCTAATCACAATGTTTACCACTGGGGTCTCTCAGTCTAATCACAAATGTTTAGCACTGGGGTCTCTCAGTCTAATCACAACGTTTAATACAGGGGTCTCTCAGCCTAATCACAATGTTAAGCACTGGGGTCTCTCAGTCTAATCACAATGTTTACCACTGGGGTCTCTCAGTCTAATCACAATGTTTAGCACTGGGGTCTCTCAGTCTAATCACAATGTTAACACTGGGGTCTCTCAGTCTAATCACAATGTTTAGCACTGGGGTCTCTCAGTCTAATCACAATGTTTACCACTGGGGTCTCTCAGTCTAATCACAAATGTTTAGCACTGGGGTCTCTCAGTCTAATCACAATGTTTAGCACTGGGGTCTCTCAGTCTAATCACAATGTTTACCACTGGGGTCTCTCAGTCTAATCACAAATGTTTAGCACTGGGGTCTCTCAGTCTAATCACAACTTTTAATACTGGGGTATCTCAGTCTAATCACAATGTTTAGCACTGGGGTCTCTCAGTCTAATCACAATGTTTAGCACTGGGGTCTCTCAGTCTAATCACAACGTTTAGCACTGGGGTCTCTCAGTCTAATCACAATCTTTATCACTGGGGTCTCTCGATCGATGTAAAATTTTAAATGCTATCTTGACTATTTATCTATCATGATCTTTATGACATTCTTATATAAGATAAAGTATTATACATAAGAAATAGTTGAACAATATACTTTGGAAAAGAATATGTTTCTTTCTTATGAAGCTGAGGCTAAAAAGTAATGTTCAATAAGAAGATGCATAAAAAATTTTGTAACGATTTAAATGATAGAAATTGTAAATGTTATTTGTCCATTTTAAGTGATAACTCTTGCACTTTATGGACCAGTATTACCACTTGCGTTGAAGTTATTAAACATTTTATGTACCCGTCAACTTCTGGTAATATATTATTTGACATCTAATGGACCGGGCTGTTAGAGCTGTGTCAATGTAAACCCGGGCGAAGCTGGGTATATCAGCTAGTATATACAATATTATATACATCAAAAGATCTCAAATAGATTCAACGTTAGTTAACAAATAAATATATGAAGTTCCATGAATCGCATTCTGAGTGAAAGCCATTGACAAAAAGATGCGTACATTTTAACAGGCACCTACGGTATTGTGTAAGAGGCACGTTTAAATATATATATAAGTTCCATGAATCACATTCAGAGAGAAAGCCATGAAAAAAAAGATACGTACATTTTAAGTTGCACATACGGTATGTTGTAAGGGGCACGTTTAAATAAATATATGAAATTACATGAATCACATTCAGAGAGAAAGCCATAGACAAAAAGATACGTTCATTTTAAGTGGCACCTAAAATATTGTGTAAAGGGCACGTTTACATAAATATACTTACAACCCGTATATTTTCTGAAATGCACAGCCCGGACAAAGTAACAATGCATCTACTTACTCACGAAGCTGCAATAGACAGTTGTATATTAGTTGTGCTTGGATTGACGCAAGCGTCTGTGAAGACGGTGGATAATGGAAGACAAACAAACGCACTGATTTTTTGCTGTATGTAATCGATAAAAAATAGATTGATTCTCAAATAAAAAATCATAACCCTAACAGCGCGTGGAACGTGAATAAGGACGAGCCAATAGGGTAGAATCAACCAAAGACAGGTCGTGTAAAGAATCGATCAATGACAGGTCGTGTAATGAATCGATCAAAGACAGGTCCTGTAAAGAATCGATCAAAGACAGGTCGTGTAAAGAATCGATCAATGACAGGTCATGTAATGAATCGATCAAAGACAGGTCGTGTAAAGAATCGATCAATGACAGGTCATGTAATGAATCGATCAAAGACAGGTCCTGTAATGAATCGATCAAAGACAGGTCATGTAATGAATCGATCAAAGACAGGTCCTGTAATGAATCGATCAAAGACAGGTCCTGTAAAGAATCGATCAAAGACAGGTCGTGTAAAGAATCGATCAATGACAGGTCATGTAATGAATCGATCAAAGACAGGTCGTGTAAAGAATCCATTAATGACAGGTCATGTAATGAATCGATCAAAGACAGGTCGTGTAAAGAATCGATCAATGACAGGTCATGTAAAGAATCGATCAAAGAACTGTCCTATAAAGAATCGATCAAAGACAGGTCATTTAAAGAATCGATCAAAGAACTGTCCTATAAAGAATCGATCAAAGACAGGTACTATAAAGAATCGATCAAAGACAGGTCTTGTAATGTAAGAGATGATTGTCCTGCTTCATCATCTGACATGAACATTAATGTCATTCTAGTAAATAGCACTCAGTGAATTCCCCGACATCCATGCCGGATGTTATTATAAGCGAATGGCTAATTAAGCAATTGCTGGGATGAATCAATGATCGATATCTTAATGTCTCTCAGCGGGGAAACCAATAATACGGGCGATCTGCTGAGACACGGAACACGGGTATTGATTCTATGGGTTCAAATATGTTACTGCAAGCGGGTGATCTTGTAGGACTGTCTTACCTTCCGTAATTTATTCACATATTTGATCATACGTGTATATATATTTAGCCTATTTACATTTATATATATTATAATATTTATATATATATAATATTTGTTAAATTGTAATGTTTCTTTTAATTGTGTTGTTGTTTAAAGTCGATTTTTGGACACATTTTCAATTATGATATGAATTGCAAGAATGGGGGTACATCTCTAACTTATTGTGATTTGATTTTATCTCTCATTGCCTTACTTTTCCTTTCAGTCACGTTATCCCGTTTTCATCCTTACGTCACATTTTCTATTTCAGTAATTTAATAAAACAAAAAAACAAACTTTATCTTCGTAAGTTACGTTAGTTAAATTGTAACATTCATACATATTTATTTAACACATACAAAATTATTGAATTTTTTAATTTTTTTTTATTAAATTGAACTTCTTGCTGTGTTATTGATGGGATACACTAGACAACGTTTGATACATCAAAATGAAATGATTACTGCAGTCCGGGCTGACTGAGTGCGATGTTGTGTAATGGGGTTGTAAGAGGGCTTGGGTCAACATCGGTCAGCCTCTAGAGGAATGCGTCATCGAAAGATACGCGAAGTACAAGTCAGTGGACTTCCATGAAAGTGGCTCAGTTGGGACAAAGAATTGGTGTTAAAGGGAATGCTCAATATGTAGTGGATTTTTAATGACAGGTTGCAACGGGCTGTCCAGCATAAGAACAATTATAGAGTAGACTTATTTTATTTTCTTTCCTTAATTATTGTAAACGTTTTCGTAAAGTAATAAAAGTCAAATTTATTATTTCAAATATTAGTTAAGTTTATGTTTTCTCATTTACATTTAATATCACAATTGGCACAATGCTAGTTCTTCGTTATCTTCGTAGCGAGCGTGAAATGATCGTTTGAAGCTATTACTACTCTTGTTGTACCATTTAAAGTGTGTGCTTCCATTCCATTGAACTCTCTCGTAATCGTAGTTGAGACAAATATTCCGAGTTTATCGGTAAACGTAGGTGGTGCCAATATTCCTACTTGATCAGTAATCGTAATTTATTTATTGATTTCTCTGTCTCATTAAAAAAATATGTCATTAAAAAAATCAGCGTAGCAAACTAAACATCGAAAAATGTTTATGAAGCTTTTAAACATTTACATTTTATACTGAATTCCAAGTATTTTGTTTCCCATTACCATTTTCTAGCATTCATTTTACATTTGGCTTCGCTCCCTCCTCCCCGCCCCCAAATAAAAAAAAATGTAATTCCCATTCTAAAAATTCTTCAGTTGGAACGAGAGAAAAATCTAAGCAAATACATGGTTGAAAAAAAATTGAAAAGAAAAGTAGGATCGTGTGGCCGTGGTTGAGTCGGGGATAAGGGCTGGCATGTCATGGAAAGCGTTAAAGTCATAAAGTGAACAGACGTAGAGGGGGATAAGAGAAGGCTTAATAAGGCATGGGAGGTTACTCAATCGATCCGTGGGAGTCAATGCGTCAGTGAAGGAATAGGATCAGTTTTTGGAATGAAGAGGCTTTTGGGAAAAAAATGGAATCTCCAATAGAGAGAAACACCCACACAACAAGTAAAAAGTAAACGAATTAATAACAAAAGACAGAAAAGGTCAAAGAAAAGTAGATGCGTATGTGAGATGGGTTTAACTTGAGACACACACTTGGATAGATGTGTATGTGAGATGGGTTTAACTTGAGACACACACTTGGATAGATGTGTATGTGAGATGGGTTTAACTTGAGACACACACTTGGATAGATGTGTATGTGAGATGGGTTTAACTTGAGACACACACTTGGATAGATGTGTATGTGAGATGGTTAACTTGAGACACACACTTGGATAGATGTGTATGTGAGACTAGTTTAACTTGAGACACACACTGGTATAGATGTGTATGTGAGATGGGTTTAACTTGAGACACACACTTGGATAGATGCGTATGTGAGATGGGTTTAACTTGAGACACACACTTGGATAGATGTGTATGTGAGACTAGTTTAACTTGAGACACACACTGGTATAGATGTGTATGTGAGATGGGTTTAACTTGAGACACACACTTGGATAGATGCGTATGTGAGATGGGTTTAACTTGAGACACACACTTGGATAGATGTGTATGTGAGATGGGTTTAACTTGAGACACACACTTGGATAGATGTGTATGTGAGATGGGTTTAACTTGAGACACACACTTGGATAGATGTGTATGTGAGATGGTTAACTTGAGACACACACTTGGATAGATGTGTATGTGAGACTAGTTTAACTTGAGACACACACTGGGATAGATGTGTATGTGAGATGGGTTTAACTTGAGACACACACTTGGATAGATGCGTATGTGAGATGGGTTTAACTTGAGACCCACACTTGGATAGATGTGTATGTGAGACTAGTTTAACTTGAGACACACACTGGTATAGATGTGTATGTGAGATGGGTTTAACTTGAGACACACACTTGGATAGATGCGTATGTGAGATGGGTTTAACTTGAGACACACACTGGGATAGATGTGTATGTGAAATGTGTTTAACTTGAGACACACACTGGGATAGATGTGTATGTGAGATGTGTTTAACTTGAGACACACACTTGGATAGATGTGTATGTGAGATGGGTTTAACTTGAGACACACACTTGGATAGCTGTGTATGTGAGAGGTGTTTAACTTGAGACACACACTGGGATAGATGTGTAAGTGAGATGGGTTTAACTTGAGACACACACTTGGATAGATGTGTATGTGAGATGGGTTTAACTTGAGACACACACATAGATGTGTATGTGAGATGTGTTTAACTTGAGACACACACTGGGTAGCTGTGTATGTGAGATGGGTTTAACTTGAGACACACACATAGATGTGTATGTGAGATTGGGTTAACTTTGGACACTATATGAGATAGATGTGTATGTGAGATAGGTTTAACTTAAGACACACACTTAAATAGATGTTAATTAAGATGGGTTGAACTCGAGCCACACACTTTAATAGATGTTAAATGATATATGTTGAACTCGAGACACACATTTAGATAGAAGCGATGCAAATGAAACTGATGGAATGTGGAAAACAAAAAACATGATGATTTATATCACTATTCAGATATAGGAATAAATTATTGGCATACGTCTTCCAAAAGAAACGTAACAAAATATGTGAATAAAGTCATCACAGCTGAACAGTAGCAGTGTCACAGATGGCTGTCGGGTCTTATAGAAATCACTGCACTAATATAGATTGATTGCCTTATCGCATAGTTGCTTGAAGCGCATAGCACCCTTTAGCTTCCTGACGCTTTAGAATTCTGTATCAGTAAAACTTAGAGACAGCTTGCAAACAAATTTAATACAGTGTTAAACAGATTAAATTTTATGAGTTTGGTGCGCTAACAATTGGAACGAGCTAGCTTTACTTGTCTACTTAATGGATTATAGAGTCACGATAGCTAAAGACAGGGACAATTTAATTGATCTGTGTCAGTGTTGTAAATTCCAAGCTAATCGAAGTGAACGAATTAAAATTACTTACTTAAGACATTCTTAAACCTAAATCTTGACAAACCAAATTGTGTGTGGCAATACCAGTATATCTCAGCGACGCAATTATCATAATATGAATTAGAATAGTACCAAATAAAATGAAGTTGGAAGTGAATTATTTGGACATATTTAATGCGTTTTATAAAGCATGGAGAACTATAATTTATTGCCATTGGAGCCACACATATCTCAATTAGCTGTTTTAGGCTTTTCCACATGACCCACACATAGATAAAGAGTCTTTACAATAGGTTCGCGTTTTCTTCTGAAAAATTCTATTGCCATTTTATTGGCCACTTTATATATATATAAAAATATACATATGGAGTAATTTTGAGCAAACCAGGAAAGAAATTCTAGCAATTGCATCACCAGAAAGCATTCTTTAGAACAAACAGACCGTATTCGAATGTAAAAAAACCTTTTCTTGATTTAGAGAAGGGTGGGGTTGGCACAGCGCTACACATTTGATATGTGACTACAATATCAAACAAAAAGGGTTAGAGAGGCGCTATGTTGCAGTATAAATTGTTTTCTCCGACATATGGTCTTTGAGCGAGGCCCAGGTGGTTTCCTAACAAAGCAACACAGTTACTCTGAGTGAAATTTTGACCAAAAGGTTGGGTGAAATAACTAAGCCAAAGTCCCAATACAACTGGAGAATGTAGATGAAGTCGCTAAAAGCTATTTGTGATCAAGACATTGATAAAAACAACGTTTGAATTTGAACAATAAAATGACTAACGATAAAACACCGAATAAATTGAAATGTTAAGATTATCTGTTGCTTTCTGAAAACGAATGGAATTAATAGTAACACCGCCAAGCAGACTTGATCAGTACGTTAGGCAGTGCTTCTCCACCATTCTAATTCCGCGACCCCTTAATACAGTTCCTCTTGTTGTGGCGACCCCCACCACAAAATTATTTTCGTTGCTACTTCATACCTGTCGAGTACATGTGTTTTCCGATGGTCTTAGGCGACCCCTGGGAGAGTGTCGTTCGACCCCGAAAAGGGGTCGCGACCCACAGGTTGAGAACCGTTGACGTACAGTATCATTTTACATAGGTTTAATTTTGACGACTCCCTTAACATTTGCGATTTAGCAAGAACTAAAACTGTTCTCTGAGCTCGTTTCTCTGTTGTCTTGCCCCACCATCAGCGTGACGGATGAAATGTAATCAATTCAAAAAGAATATTAAATTTGTTTTATCTTTGTAATAGGATGCGAAGCTGTCTACACTCCAGTGTCATTTATGTCAACTAATATCATGTTGCTTATTCTATCATATTACCCGTCTCACACAGACAAATACAAATTTTAATAAATTATAAAGTCATAAATTTAATGTAAGCTATAATTTTTGAAAGATGAGCACTGGATTAGGATTTTAAAAAAATAGTTTGTCTGATGGAGGATACACTTAAAATGATTTTTTAATCAGTGAATGATGCGTTCTTATTGTCACATCATTCGAGAAACAGCGCAAAAAAGGAAAATTAATGGAACATAAAATAACTGAAATCAGCTCAAGTATCCCTCAGTATCATAAAGAGTCCATAAAATATGGAACTTAAAAATATAAAAAAAAAATTAAGAAAAGAAAAAAAAGGAAGAATTTTTTTTTTTCAAATGAATCTCCATTGGCTACTGCATAGTTGTGTTGGCAATACATGACGTCAACAGTTCAGGTGTGTTGGCAATACATGACGTCAACAGTTCAGGTGTGTTGGAAATACATGACGTCAACAGTTCAGGTGTGTTGGCAATACATGACGTCAACAGTTCAGGTTTGTTGGCGATACATGACGTCAACAGTTCAGGTGTGTTGGTGATTCATGACGTCAACAGTTCAGTTGTGTTGTCGATACATGACGTCAACAGTGCAATTGTGTTGGCGATACATGACGTCAACAGTTCAGTTGTGTTGGCAATACATGACGTCAACAGTTCAGTTATGTTGGCGATACATGACGTCAACAGTGCAGGTGTGTTGGCGATACATGACGTCAACAGTTCCGGTGTGTCGGCGATACATGACGTCAACAGTTCAGGTGTGTTGGTGATACATGATGTCAACAGTTCAGGTGTGTTTGCGATACATGACGTCAACAGTTCGGGTGACACTCGTGTTCGTTTGAACAGAATTTATTTATCACCAAAGTCTAAACTATGTTTCAGCAACTTTTAACCAGCTTAACACTTTTAAGCTCAGCCTTAAAACAAATCATGTTTAACTTATATCAGATAGAGTCAACAAGTCCAAAAGATATGAAAAGAAAAAAAACACAACATAATTGAGTCTATTAATAGCTTTTTATCAAGGTGGACGAGAGTTTAAACGTGAAATCGTCGGACGTGGCTCGATTTAGTTCCATCTCTTATATAAATACATTTTTCTTCTGGTGTGGCTGATTCCATTTACAATCGGCCTTCTCGCAAGCTCAACATGTTTTATTATGATAATATTGATTTAATGAGATAACAGATGCAATGGAAAGCTGAAAAAATGAAAGCCTTTGTAAAAGAAATAGAAAGGAAACAAAAGAAGAGAATCTGGATTTAGTTTAAAAACAAAAAAAGTAAATGAGTGACACAAAGTTGGGAAAACATGGAAAAAACAACGCACGAAAACAATGAACGTGTCGACGAGAACCTTCATCAGGGCACAACCAACAGTAGAAACAGAACCTTCATCAGGGCACAAACAACAGTAGAAACAGAAAGCTTCATCAGGGCACAAACAACAGTAGAAACAGAAAGCTTCATCAGGGCACAAACAACAGTAGAAACAGAAAGCTTCATCAGGGCACAAACAACAGTAGAAACAGAAAACTTCATCAGGGCACAAACAACAGTAGAAACAGAATTAAATAAAAATAGCCCTTTGCTGAAATGTATTAAACAAATTGACATTGTTTCTTTATATTGTTACTTTTTTTAAAAAAATCATCTTTATGAAAAGTTCAGATACCAGTTAAACGGTAAATAAACTCAAGTGTTCAAATATGAAAACTCAAACTGTACATGAACCATGGAATGTTAACTGCGGAGACGGGGATATAAAGCTGGCCCAGTGCTAACTGTAGACACTTGAATATAAAGCTGACCTAACCAGTGTTAACTGCGGAGACGGGAATATAAAGCTGACCTAACCATTTAATGCGCCATAGTTTCACGTTTAACCCGAACGCGAAAACCACACATTACTGTTGATTGTAAAACCCATTTAATTCTATCGCACTGCTCTTTGCACACTCCAACAATGTAATGGAATTATATACACACACAAAATCTATTACGTAATAATGTAACTTACCCGCTTGTTGGTTTGTTTGTTGCACCTTTGGATCTGTTCCCGTGAAGGACATTTAATGTATGTACTTATATATATATATATTACGTTCCTGTGTCTCGAAATAAAGCCGGAGAATATTTCAGACACTCACCTTCTATGCCTACAGGAAGAATTACAAGTCAAAGAGTGCGTCGAAATAATCAAACGAATGATACGGTGTTTAAATCACTGCCTATAACTTTCATTAAAGATATGACATTTATGTGATCCCACAATGGCTGAACTATATTTGGATAAAGAATAGAAAGCAATCGGACTAGAATTTTTACCAATACCACAGCCAGGTCAAGTCACCAGCAACGCCTGGTAAATGGGTTGCAACCAATGCCACATCGATTTCAAAGCCCTGGTGAATGGGTTGAAAATTGTTTTCACAAATCTGAACTTTGCATAGAAATATATTTTAAAATTAAATGTATTATTAGGAATTTAAGAATTGTACAGTTCAGCCGTGGTCTACAGTGCACTTTAATAAATGTCAGTACTCAGAAAACACTTTCCCAATAGAGAGTTGGTGCAATAATGCTTACAAAGTTGTAAAACTCTGTTGCGGTTTACCTTCCTGCAACCAGCAGTTTTGTCAGATAAACGGTAACGCAACTGTTAAAAGACTAGTCGTGAATAGATGAAAGTAGAGAAGAGTATTTTCTTGGATATCGTAATGATCTTTACTAGTATTCGTCGCAAATGATTCCCCAGTAGATATAAGCAACACGTTCTCTTGTTATTTAAACAGCTTAGTCTTCGCTTAAAACAACAACATGTTACATGGTAATATAATGTTAATTAAAACTTTGGGCTGACTAAATTATTAGTCATTGTCTGATTCTGTCCTCGCCCATACTACATAGAAAAATGATGATGCGCCCTATCTTGCAACACACATGTGGACACCCGATAAATCAAATCTGGAGCTGCCAAGTTGGAAATCTGCTCATCTGAAAGGATCCTTACTAAGCAATAAAGAGGATATATATTACGACGATCCCTTTACGACTTCTCCACATCACCACATCTCTCACTGGGTACGGGGAAACCTAGTTAAGAACCATCGTTTTAGAGACTGTTGTACGCCAGAAACATTCGGGTGATTGATACGTGACAACGTGTATTTCCCCTAATGTTAAAAAGATCTGCAAGAAAATTAAAAAAATTAGGAGATGATCTGTATGAAGAGAACGAAAAAAGTTTTAAATTTACACATACGGTTGTTGTTTTCTTCATTCACGTTTTTGAGTCTTCTGCCGTCCCCCACCCTCATTTTAACCTCGTACAGCATCACTTAACATTACAATTTAAAAAAATGCATTTTTACTTAGCAAAAAATCCCACCACCAGTAATAGCGTCAAGTAAATACTCTGTTTGAAGATCGAGGTCCAGGGTCAAATAAATGGAAACCATCACAGTAGCAAATGAAATTGCCATCGGTTTCCATAAATGAAGTGAAGACGGCCAAATGGGGCCGAAGAGACGATGGGCTCCAATCAGTCAAGAGTTCGGCTTTGTTTCATTTGAAAGCGCAAAATTAAATTTAACAGTCACGTACTGAAGCATAGGTCAAGGACCTTTTAACTGATGCCCATGACCGGGCCAACGTACTCAACTCTTCTGGGCCCCAGTTGATGCCCATGTCTGGGCCAATCTGCTCAACTATTCTGGGTCCCAGTTGATGCCCATGTCCGGGCCAATGCACTCAACTATTCTTGGTCCCAGTATTCCGTATTGAAATATAATTACACCTGACATACGCGCTTCTATTATTTCTAAAAAAATTAATTTTGTAAACTATCAAAGAAGTTCTGGATTCTATTAAAATGAAATTTTATTAAACAGCTGTTCCTAATCCCCCATCACCCAAAATTACAAAGTTACTTTTTTTTAAGGTTAACGTCTCATTAGTTACCTAGGGACAACACACTGTAGTCAATGAAGCGGCACGTCACGCTAGAGAGTTAAAGATTAGCATGCGGGTGTCGAGGATTTTAATTTACAAGGCGGTTCTAAATAAATAGTTCGTGTCAAGGGTTAAAGTTCTAGTGGGCTTGTGATTTAGGAAACTATTTGTAAAATATATTTTATATGACATAAAATAAATCAACTAGGAAATAATTGCTTGTTGTTTTTTAATTTTTTTTTTAATACAAACTATGCCTACAATTAGATCAATGTTTCAGCATTATGCATTCTAAGGTGGTGTTTTGGTATGCAAATTAACAGTCTTCACTCATCCAGTGTACCAGTAGCATAGATCAGAAATGTAATGTCAACTCATTCCAAATAGCTCAATCCCCGAGGCGAACACTGTGTGCTTGATTTAACTTATCAATTGGAACACTTCATTTCATGGGCGTTGGAAAGGGGGGTGTGTAGGTGTAGTCCGCCCCCGGGCCACACTTTCAAAACGTATGTTTTCCTCACATGATGGGGCGGCAAAAATATTGACCCAACCCGGACGTCGCCCTTATCCTAGCTACGCCAATACTTGAACTGTTTTCATGTTGAAGTATTTAAGTGTTAAATCTATGTAGCTCCATGTCCTCAGTCTATAACTAATTACATTTAGCCCGGTGCTCACCTCCGTAATCACACTTTTGGTAAATGTCAGGAGAGATCTAGGTCAGTGGTCCCTGCCATTTCCCGGACCTCCCTAACCTTTAAGATAACACGTCAGTCTAAAACCATTTATAGGCAATGTTTATTTTTTTTAAAAAATAGAATAAAATAAGTTAATTAACCGGCAACTCTTTATACATTTATTAAAAGACGAAACACATTTATACATAATAAAGAAGTACCTCAACATATTTTTTTCATAACAATTTCATTTATCTATAAATAATTTATTAATTAAACTGAAAAAATATTCATGCAATTATATTATTTTTATAAACCTCCAATTACAACGTTTAATTATTTTAAAAAATGTTACCAGGGAATTACTTTGATCAATGAATAATTTAAAGGAACAAGAAAATTCTACTCCTCTCAGATTTCTTCCATTATTATTTTGAAAATCTGTATTGAAGGAAATCGACCCCCCCCCCCTTCCGCGCCCCCACCATTATAAAAATCATATTTTAATTTTAAAACAAGGACGAGTGTTGGGAAGTGCAAGAAGCAAACCTTTATTAGCAGGACGAGTGTTGGGAAGTGCAAGATGGCAGACCATTATTAGCAAGGACGAGTGTTGGGAAGTGCAAGATGGCAGACCATTATTAGCAAGGACGAGTGTTGGCAAGCGCAAGATGGCAGACCATTATTAGCAGGATGAGTGTTGGGAAGTGCAAGATGGCAGACCATTATTAGCAAGGACGAGTGTTGGGAAGCGCAAGATGGCAGACCATTATTAGCAAGGACGAGTGTTGGGAAGTGCAAGATGGCAGACCATTATAAGCAAGAATGAGTGTTGGCAAGCGCAAGATGGCAGACCATTATAAGCAAGGACGAGTGTTGGGAAGCGCAAGATGGCAAACCATTATAAGCAAGGACGAGTGTTGGGAAGTGCAAGATGGCAGACCATTATTAGCAAGAACCAGTGTTGGGAAGTGAAAGATGGCAAACCATTATTGGCAAGAACCAGTGTTGGGAAGCGCAAGATGGCAGACCATTATTGGCAAGGACCAGTGTTGGGAAGCGCAAGATGGCAGACCATTATTGGCAAGGACCAGTGTTGGGAAGCGCAAGATGGCGGACCATTATTGGCAAGGACCAGTGTTATGAAGCGCAAGATGTCAGATCATTATTAGCAAGGATGAGTGTTGGGAAGTACAAGATGGCAGACCTTTATTAGCAGGATGAATGTTGGGAAGTGCAAGATGGCAGACCATTATTAGCAAGGACCAGTGTTGGGAAGTGCAAGATGGCAGACCATTATTAGCAAGAACCAGTGTTGGGAAGTGAAAGATGGCAAACCATTATTGGCAAGAACCAGTGTTGGGAAGCGCAAGATGGCAGACCATTATTGGCAAGGACCAGTGTTGGGAAGCGCAAGATGGCAGACCATTATTGGCAAGGACCAGTGTTGGGAAGCGCAAGATGGCAAACCATTATTGGCAAGGACCAGTGTTATGAAGCACAAGATGTCAGATCATTATTAGCAAGGATGAGTGTTGGGAAGTACAAGATGGCAGACCTTTATTAGCAGGATGAATGTTGGGAAGTGCAAGATGGCAGACCATTATTAGCAAGGACCAGTGTTGGGAAGCGCAAGATGGCAGACCATTATTAGCATGGACCAGTGTTGGGAAGCGCAAGATTGCAGACCATTATTAGCAAGGACAAGTGTTGGGAAGTGCAAGATGGCAGACCTTTAGTAGCAGGACGAGTGTTGGGTAGCGCAAGATGGCAGACCATTATTAGCAAGGACTAGTGTTGGGAAGTGCAAGATGGCAGACCATTATTAGCCAGGACCAGTGTTGGGAAGTGCAAGATGGCAGACCATTATTAGCAAGGACGAGTGTTGGGAAGTGCAAGATGGCCACCATTATTATAAAGGACCAGTGTTGTGAAGCGCAAGATGGCAGACAATTATTTGCAGGAGGCGGCACCTGAAGCGTTCAGCTATAGACCACCAAGCGATTTGTTACAACGACTAGACAATTGGATCATGTTACATTCGGGTTATTTCTTACTTTTTTTCGGGCCTTTAATGAATGAGCCGAGTACTGTGTCAGAGGCGTTGCTAGAGTGTTTGGCGCTCGGGGACAAGATTCATTTTAAAGAGGCCCCCCCTTTTTTTTCAACTCTCAAACTCATTATTTTCAACAATAAAATAATATCAAAGTACATTTTGGCGCCCCCTACTACTCTGGGGCTCACGGACATCTGTCCCCCCTCCAACCTTAGTTACGCCTCTGGTACAGTGTATTCTCTTGTAGAAGCAAGCTCGTACATAAAGGTCAATCATTGGAGCTGCTTCAAATGTTGCTAGGAAACGTTGGAATCTTTGAAATCGGAGTTCAAAGATTGCCCGCCCTTTGACCAAAACTCCAAATAAAAATTCCAATATGGGTCAAAAGTAAAGTACTTGTTTGTGTTTAACCAAGTATGTTATCCGTTAAACGCTTAGTTTCTCCACCTCTTAGCACTGGTACACTAATGTAGGTTGAAGTTTGAATAGAAGGCATGCGATGTTATTCAAAGTTATTTCAAAACCTAGCAAGATAACGTCATACACATTTTGAGGGGTTAGTTGACGGGATCGAGAAAAGAAGTAGAAATCATATTGTTGAAAAAGGCACAAGCAAATGAAGCAGATTTTAATCACTTTTTGTTTCTTGACAAAGCGACTCATTTTATAACGGCGCAAAAAATACGTGCTTATAGACGCACGAAAAAAATGTGTTTTAATGTGGGCTTGGAAAATATAATAACTCCAAAAATTGAAATTGATACTTAAGATGCCGGACACAGTTATTGATTTACGTGCATTGCGTCATCTGTACCTGCCAGTTCAAGGTTGCTCAATTAAAATCAGTCGGTTGACGATTATGTGTGATTATTTTAAGAAAACAAATAATGTTTGCAGTATGGATATCAGCTAACTGAATACATAAGGGCATTGGCTATTTTTGCTTCTGATCTTGGCAGTACTATTAAGTCAGTGCATCGAACAGGTTAAGCACCATTACTGTTTACAGGAAAGTGTGATAGCTGAAAATCGAATAAAAGTTCATTTCATATAGAAGCTAGAAGGAATACCGCTGTCAAACAAATGACGGACTTGTGCTAAAATACCACGGTCAAAGAAATGACACCTGCGCTTAGAGGCCACTGTCAATGAAATGACACATGCACTAAGAGACAACTGTCAAATAAATGACTCCTGCACTAAGAGACAACTGTCAAAAAAATGACACCTGCACTAAGAGAAAAACTGTCAAATAAATGACACCTGCTTTAAGAGACAACTGTCAAATAAATGGCACCTGCACTAAGAGACAACTATCAAATAAATGACACCACACTAAGAGACAACTGTCAAATAAATGACACCTGCACTAAGAGACAACTGTCAAATAAATAACACCTGCACTAAGAGACAACTGTCAAATAAATGACACCTGCACTAAGAGATCACTGTCAAAGAAATGACACCTGCACTAAGAGACCACTGTAAAAGAAATGATACCTGCACTAAAAGACCACTGTGGAAGAAATGACACCTGCACTAAGAGACCACTGTCAAAGAAATGACACCTGTACTAAGAGACCACTGTCAAAGAAAGGACACCTGCACTAAGAGACCACTTTGGAAGAAATGACACCTGTACTAAGTGATCACTGTCGAAGAAATGATATCTGCATTAAGAGATCACTGTTAAATAAATGACACCTGCATTAACAGACCACTATGGAAGAAATGACACCTGCACTAAGAGACCACTGTCAAATAAATGACACCTGCACTAAGAGAACACTGTCAAAGAAATTAAACCTGCACTGACAACTGTCAAAGAAAAGACACCTGTGCTGAGAGACCCAGGTACCGCATTACCAATAAATACACTTGAAGCCCTATCATAAATATCCAAAGAACTCTTCTGTTTTAAGGAAACAATGTAACGACTGATCTCATCAGAAGAACGCAGATTTCACTTTGTGTATAGACTTTGTTCTGATTAGAATTGGTACTGCAATTTTTCTTTCAACTTTTAGACCCCTTATCTAAAATATTGTACTCTTAGTTGCTTATATCCTTTTATTATTTCCGCCATTAATCGATCTTACTGCTTTACTTACAAAATTACCCATTTGGTCCCATTTTCTTATGCAGTCGGTCAAATATTACAGTACGACAAACATCGGCGACAGCAATGCGTGAATTTCCCATCTCCTAAAGTTACTTGACAAAATATGAACTCAAGTAACGCACATTTAAGAACCCCACATTTTGCATCCGAATTGCGTTAGTCAAAATGGACCCGGACACGCAGCGCCCCCTTTCTGACCCGAGACACATTAGACTCAATGCTATTAGGATGTCATTGTTGGTAGTTTATTTTAGTTAAACTGAAGAATTCAGTTCACAAACGTATAGTCCATTCAATTATCTTTCATCTGATACCAAATTTTGTCTAACAAACCCAATAAAAATATTTTAAATCGTGTTTTAATCCCAACCTCTCAATTCTGGTACCCGTGTTCATATTATAGAGAACGTATTTGCTTTATTTCAAGACGTTTATTATTTCTACATCTACCATAACCAAATCGAAAGCTTCAAGGATGCCCTGGCATCTGCTAGGAGCCTTTCTGACGGCAGCATCGCTTCCCCAACCGTTGCACATATGCCAGTATATGGATGCAGCAACGAACCCTACCAGAACTAGAACCAGAAATTCTTACAACTACATTCCTCTATCATTCGTCACCCAGTCACTCGGTCTTCTCTGCCCGTCAACGCAATGTTATGTGTAACAATTTATCTCTACAGGGTACCAAGGCACTGCATCCTATAATATAGGTCACTGTATAGCAGGTTATTGGAGTTAGACGCTAAACACACTCAAAAACATTAATGCGATGATTTCTAACCATATAAAAACAAAATAATTATAAAAATAAAATTTATTTTATTTAATAGATTCTTGTGGACTTGTAATTGATTTTATTACCCGTCTTACATTGGTGTGGTGAAATATCTTGAATGATTTACTTTAGGCAGAACACTCTTGTATGAGTTATGACCTGCTCGTGTCCAGTGGAATCATCTTGGGGTTCAAAGGAGCATCAAAGGAAAGAATTAGAAAACTAATAATATTTATTTCAAAAGAAGTCTACAGCCAATTTCATTAAAAAATGAAACGAACCTATTTTCTAGTATAGGTTTGAAAATAGCCGATGAAATAACGTGCGCAATCGTGGTCAGGTATCTAGTGCGTTTCATTCTCGCTAGGCCGGTTAAAGGGGGGGGGGGTGGGGGTTACTGTGAACCATTTTGTAACTCGTTACAATGCATTTAGTGAGTTCGGTCAAGGACAATTATAACTCATTCTAACATTTGAAAATGTGAAAAAAGGAGGAGAAAAAAGGGTGGGGGGAGGGGTGGGGGCTATAACAAGGTTAGTTTACTACAACAAGCGATAGAAACTTTTAGGTTCCAGTCTGATTGCATCACAGTCTTCAACCTCTACCCACCCCATATTACACTATTTGACAGTAGATGTAAATGCAGAGCACTGCTTAAATCGGTTCCTTCTGTTCATCTTTCTATCCCCCTTACCTATTCTCTGTCGTTTATTCCATACATTTTACCACCCTCTCGATCTTGTTCTGCAGTCTAAACGCAGCTTCTTAACATCGATTTCCTTATTTAAATCTCAATCTCCACCCCTGTCCACGGTTCTCTTTTCTATAGAAAGCGCAGAATTCCACTCCTGGAAAGGCAAATTGCATCGACCAAAATGGCCATGCGGGGCAATTGGCGGCAAATTGCCCCTGATTGGATGGCGTATTAACCTAGGTCTCGAGTTTCCTCCCCATTAACTGTTTGCTGAACGTGGGCTAGGTGACCTACTTTACTAGCTTATTTCTGGTACTTGGTACATGCCAATATAGCAGCGTATAAAAAATTTCTCACTCCCAATGTATCTTCTCTCTGTAAACTAAATACACAGTCCTTGTGCCACGTCTATGTTATACGTTGGAATAATCTACTTGACTAAAATGTATGAGGTGGAATCTTTACGTCTTCAATTTTTTTTTTTTTTTTGAATTAAAATTTAGTCTTTCCTGTTGGACATAAACTGATACATTTTCTGAAAGAATTTTTCTTTTAATTATGTGTCTTTAAATTACTGAACATTTTTATAGTTTAAATTATCTTTTATAAAATGAACTTTTTTTTATTAGTACGGATTTCTCCTCTATCTCCTCCTCAATGATTGTTTTCTATCTAATCTCAGTTGATAGCTGCTTGGCAATCTGTGATTGCTATTAGCGCAAGATAAGGTCTTTTTATAAAAAAAGATTCGATGTGATGTTTTTGTTCACTAAAGAAGTATTTTTGCCGCCCATGTTCATTGGTTTTATTTGAACCTCTTTACCCACTGTTTTATATATTTTTGAATTCCAAATTCAGAGGTAAATCTTTGGGAATTATTTCAACATTCGGATCCTGTTTAACAAGTTACTTTGTATTACTTCCTTTAAAACTGACATGAGTATTTTTCAGCAGCTTTAAAAGGTCAAATGTCACATTCCTCAAATGTCACATTCCTCAAATGTCACATTCCTCAAATGTCACATTCCTCAAATGTCACATTCCTCAAATGTCACATTCCTCCTCCTGCCCTTCTCGGATACTACATATCAGCTGGGTGTTACTTTTGTTTAAATTTGTTTTTACTGTTCGTTCGTTGATGCAGGCTTCCCGCCGACACGTTCGTTGTTTTGTTGTGTTTTTTTTTCCCCCCAGGTTTTCCAATACTTTGTTTCAATCATTTCCTTAAAAGCTCAAAGGGAAATTTTATATCCTTTCCAGGGCAGTATTAAATACTGGCGCACATTGATGCACATTTGATCTTTAGAAAATTAAATGCAATTACCGGAACGTGTCTTGAAAGTAGATTGCTAATAGTTAAAGTCAGTACAAAGTTTCGTGAAATTAAATCTGGTAGCTCAGATACAGTTTAACTTGTCAGTTTCTTTGGGCACGTGCCATTAAATTCCAGCTTTTTGTTGTGGATTGTAATAAATAGTCTCTATTTTTATGGAAATGTGTATCTTGATCGTAATTATAGCTTTGCTTTATTTAGTGTAGATATTTTTTTATTCATCTACAAAAATTTTTCAGTCTATGAAATTGAACTCACAGGATTACATAGATGCTCCGCGACTGTTCACTGAATGTGTAGGTAATTGTATGACTTGCCTATTATGCTAAATTGAGAACATGCAGATCAATATTTTGTTCAGTGTTGCACAATTGAAATAGTTCTATATTTGTACAATCACATGGCTCAGCGCTTCTTTTTGAAATAATTTCTAGTGGCCAACAAATTCCATTTCAGACTTACCGAAAGCTATCTCACGATAGTTGTAGTGCTATATGTACAAACCATTTAAAAAACATTTAAAAAAAATATATACGCCTGTTTTCAACGAATAAATATAAATTATGTGTACCACCTTTACCCTACCCTCAAATCCCCCCCCCCCTTTTTTTGTTTGATTGTGTTTGTCTAACATAAAAGGAGACTTGGTGATAGATGGCTGCGTCTCCTGAAAGAGAAACTCGAAAGGATTAAAGTAGTTCTCCTATAAAAATGGCATTCAATGTAATAGTGGAGACGTGTAGTAAACGCTGACAGGACTAGTTTGAAGAGTAAACAAATATCAGATGAACTAACTGTATGTTGCTTCTATAAATTTTCCTTTTTCGCTTAGCACGTACGATTGATTGTTCGTGCCTTGTATCCATTTAGATATGTACTTACACATCTGGGGGAAGTTTTTCACGTTGAACAATTATTTTAAAGGTAGTTGTAGGACTATTTTTCAAGATAAGATAATGAAGAAATTAGAAAAAGAAGAACTATGCCATTCTAGAACATATAATATCTTAGTCTAAAGCTTTCGTTATTTTCTAAAATTTAGTTTAATTTTTTTTTCATGCTACATCAACCCTTCATCAACGCTACACCAAACATGCATTAACGCTACATCAACGCTACATTAACGCTACACCAAAGCTGCATTAACGCTACATCAACGCTACATTAACGCTATATTAACGCTACATTAACGCTACATTAGCGCTACATTATCGCTACACCACAAAGCTACATTAACGCTACATCAACGCTACACCAAGCTACATTAACGCTACATCAACGCTACATCAACACTACTGTGAACTTATTCAACGACGGTAGTAATCTATAGCATTAGCTTACATGGCTAATAATGATAATTACATGGCAAATAATGACAATTACATGGCTAATAATGACAATTTCATGGCTGATCTTAACACTTACAATAATTAATTTTACTTGCAAAAAAAAATAAAAAATTACTGTTTTCATGTGAAAAGATCCAAAGTCCAAAATTCGATTATATAGTGTTTCACGAGATTATAATCGGTAAGACATAGTTTAATTGTGTAACCAACTTCGAATCCCGAGTCTCTCGCTCCTCGCCGATTTCCTGACAACCTTATCACTAAACAATAAAGTGTGTCCATGCAGTGGGACCTGACATTTACAGTGAGCCCCTTTTCGGATTGACACTCATTTCACGTTGTCATTACGTAGGTTTTATAAAAAGCCCACTTAAATAAACCGAATTATGTCACGTTTCCACATGTTTGATTAGGTCTACTTTACGTGAGGTCTGTCACATATCAAAAATACAGCTTTGTAATTGTATTCTTCTTTTTTTTGTCTTTTAAATACTAAAATTTGCCACGGTCTTTAAAAAAGAAATCGCTGTGTGTTCATCTTTCCGAACAAGCGTGTCTTTTTATAACATGGTATACGCTTGTAAAGATAAGAATGGGTTTCCATCTAGGTGTGTTCAAAGTTAATCTCACTTATAGCTACACCTCGTGTTGATTGTTCTAAAATCAAACTATTAACCATCACGTGGGGAATGAGCGTTGACAAATGTTATATTATTTTAAAGCACCTTGAGAAAGTAGGTTAAACATTTTAAAAAATAAACAAACAAACAAATGCACAGAATGCACTATGTGTTACCTGCTGTACTGAAATCTCAGAATGCACTATGTGTTACCTGCTGTACTGAAATCTCAGAAGTGTAACAAAGCACTACTAGCCCACGACGTAAACTATGCCACATTGGTTGCTTGACAACATTTCTGTGGCAGTCCTAAAATCATACTATTACATAGTGTTAACTCCCCCACCTCCCTCTAGCACAAAGCGTTATTTTATTGGCTTCAACCAGTGGTTCTCAGAACATGATTAACAAATGACACCATTTGTATTTTTAATTAATATCATTGGTAAAATTGCGGAATAAACATCAAACGATTCGAGACTGACACGTATCATATGATACACGTGTATGATTGTCTCTGTGTCCTTCACCATGAACTCACCACTGATTCACTTAATTCGTATCATTTGCTAGCTGATTGTCTCGTTGTCCCTCACCATGAACTCACCATTGATTCACTTAATCCTCTTTTACTAAGTAGCGCGTTAAGCCATGGCCTATTTATTAATAGAAACCCATCAGTTGTCTCCCCGAAAGACATAAATTATATAAAATAGGACATCGGAGATTAATGCATAAATACGTCTCCATTACTTACTCTGGCCGGGGGGAAACGGTAATGTTGTGGATAAAAGAAGGCAGTCAAACAACGTAAGAAAATGAACAATTTTTTAAGGGCATTTTTTTTAAAGGGCATTTATCTGGAGTTGGATAATTAATGACAAGTAAACGTATTTGTAATTTGAATTCTTGTCACTGATTTTAAACAACATATAAAATTGATACTTTTAAAAATAAAAAAATTAATACTAGCATATCTTTAAACGAACGGTAAATTATTGGTCTTCTATTGATAAATCTGTTACGTATCTTGATATAGTTTTGAAAGTTCGATATATTTTAAATGTGGCTATTTAAATGAAAATTGCGCAACAAAAGACAGAAACCAGTATACAAAGAAAAAAAAAACAACCAAACGTAGTGATATTATAAAATATTCTTTTTAATGATACGATTAAATTTCTATTTTAAAAAATTCAAATATACAGAAACAAAATAACTGTTTATACTTACAGTATAGAAAGTGAAAAGTTTCAATCCTCCAGCAACAAACTTGCACACACAAAAAGAGAACAATCTTCGCAAGTATTTAACGTATCGTATATGTCTAGGAAATAGTTCTTTAAATCTCTCTCGGCTAGAAAAGCTGCCGGACTTTATCACAGCCCTCTAGTAAAGAAATTCTAGCAGTTGCGACACGTGATAGCAGTCTTTGGGACTAATAGAACGTATTCAAATGTAAACAATCTTTCCCCTCTTGTAGGGGGGGGGGGGGGGCGGAGTAGAAGGAGTGGCTCGGCACATTTACTCGATGAAGTCAATATCAAACAAAAATAAATGTGAGACCAGAATGATGGCCAGAACGCTAAAATTAGGACGTACACACATGCCATAACAGGATTAAAATTGTAAAAATAGACCTATGCGAGCGTAATACCGAAAAGATACCTTTGGGCGGATGGAATTAAAAAAATGTGTCCAATAAAATGTTTAAACGATTCCTCAAATAAAAACATTACCGTGTTTAATGAATCCACTTCAAGAAAGCCCAATAGCAACGTACTTTTTATATTTCACCGCAGCCTAATTCTATTGTGGGGGGAAAAATATCTATTATATATTTCTAAACGGTATTTTATCTTCTTATAAACTCTGTACATAGCTACGTTACGCATCATTTCATCCATCGGGCGGATAGTGTACAAGTTAAATATTCGTTTTAAAAACCACCACGCCCCCTTTTCAATTACTTAAATAGTTGCAAGCACCCAGATGTTTTTTTTCAAACGCAACTCACCACTATCAGGGAAACAAAATGGGTGGGGGGCGATCGGTTCCTATGATAAGAACTGATACTACTGATAAAAAAAAAGAAATTAGCTTATTTAGTATCATATCGTTTTTTTGCTTATAGTTTTACTATTAGCTATCTATTTTTTTTTAGGTTTAAATCTTTCACGATAAAAATTTTTTTAAACTTATTTTGTAAAGTAAAATTTGCGAGTGCGTTTACAGTTTCACGTGATCTCACATTCTATTTATTATTGAAGTAGTACAATGAAAAGGGGATTACAAGTCTATATGTTTGTCTATGGTTACCTAAATGGACCTCATTATTAAAACAAACTACAAAGCCCATCTATAAGTCAGACCAAGCCCCTTAATCAAGTGTTGAACTTTTTAAATATGATCAATTTGTTTAAATACTTTTGTTTTTCAAATTTTCGCTCATAAAATATGTTTCTAAAACTATTTCAAAACTACGAATCATTGCGATACATGCATTTTAAAAAAAGTATTCATTATTCACAACAATGTTGGAAGCCATTGAAAACTTCAAGATTGAATTACTGCTTGCCTCGGTAACCACTGAAATAATCAAAGATTGCATTACTACTTACCTCATTAACTATTGAAATAGTCAAAGATTGTATTACTATTTGCCCCAGTTTGCAATAAGGCTATTGAAATTTGAGTAATCTTCGAACACTTATGATCAAAGCAAAACAAAATTCATTAGAAAGAGTCTGTTTTGAAAGCTTATACTTTATTGTTCTGGTATATGTACAATCGGTCAATCTAATAATGGACATACTGTTGAAATAGGACTAGCACCGAATACGTTGGAAATATAAAAATATACCACACAAGATTTCAAAATTTTCTTAAATGGAAAACCGAGTAGTAGTAATATTAGATCTTTTATGGAGTCCTGTGGGGTGTCTCATTTCTGTAAGTGAACGAGTTTAAAAAAAAAAAAAAGTTTCAAAACAGCTGACCTAGTTAGTACTCAATGCAAACAGTCTGACCACCGCTTAGAAAAATTCCTTTTGACAGAATACTTAAACAGACGAGTTGAGCAAGCGCACAGCCATAGTTGCCGGGAGCTTGCGGCGTTTTTTAAAGCTTCAAGCAGACGACTAAATATTAACAGCAGTCTCTACCATAACTTCTATATCAGCCAACTCGCTGGAGACGAAGTGTATTTAGTGCGAGTTGCAGGTCAACACTAAAACAGCTCGTCGATGGTTGTGTCGCAGAATTGTACAGTAAATTGCTACCACACAGTACGGTGATTGCTACCATACAGTACAGTGATGGCTACCACACAGTACGGTGACTGCTACCCCACATTACGGTGACTGCTGTAACGCAGTATGGTGATTGCTACCATACAGTACAGTGATGGCTACCACACAGTACGGTGACTGCTACCCCACATTACGGTGACTGCTACCCCACATTACGGTGACTGCTACCCCACATTACGGTGACTGCTGTAACGCAGTATGGTGATTGCTACCACAGAGTACAGTGATTGCTACCACACAGTGCAGTGATGGCTACCACACAGTACAGTGATTGCTACCACACAGTACAGTGATGGCTACCACACAGTACAGTGATGTCTACCACACAGTACAGTGATGTCTACCCCACATTAAGGTGATTGCTATAACGCGTTTTCAACAGTCTTGATCATTTGCTCTATGTGTGGCCTCGCTAAATCGTTTGGCCCATTTAAGTTAGACAAGGCCGGGGCGCCTGGTTATATTAGCCCCACTTCCTGGCAGACGACATACAGAAAGCTATACGTGACCTGGATTTTTTTTTATGTAAACAAATATCATAACCACGTGGAGTGAATCTATAAAACGCAGAAAAAAGGTAATTGTGGTGTTTGGGAGTGGATACTTTTGATGATGATCTATTTGATAAGGGAATTATCATTGATATCCATAAATACATCAACTTGTCATATTTCTACATCATTTAATAACTTAAAGAGAGAATTTTAACACTTAGGTATACAACATAAATAGCATTTTTTTTATTCTTTTGAAATCTTTTTGTATTACTAAATTCGGTTTAACCCCATATGAGTTTCAGTGTTATCCCAATGTTTGGGTTGCAAGCAGATAACTATATTGAACGATTCTCCCCTTCTATTAGAAATTATTTGGGATTCTTCTTCTTCTATATATTAGGGGTTCAAAAGTATGATGAAACTATTAAAACTAGATCCCATGAACTGGAACTTGGATAAAGTAAGGAAGAAAAAGCTTATATTTAACCTTAGTGCTTTTCCAAGACGGTTACACTGCATACTGTAACACATTAGAATCGAATTGTTACGAACGTCTAAGGCGTCATTGTGGAGTCTCCATTACTGGAGTCGAAAGGAATTTGGAAATGAAATGTTAAACATTTATCTTCACACAAAGCATATCAAATGCCAAATGTCAGATGCCAAATGGTGTTGTCTCTTACTTATTTGTAGAGAATATACAAGAAAAAACCGATTGATAAAGTACCATGATGGAGTCACCGCCTAACTGGACCCTCTCTATGGTCTAACTGCTTAGAAATTCCCTCCTACCCCGCCCCTGAGACTCATCTATCTGTATTGATCTACTTGAATGTAATTACATTGTGTGAAGCCGGGAAAGTGATTTCTCCAAGTCGATGGCTAAGGGAGTGGAAATCACCACTGGTTTCTCTCATAATTCTTTTAAAATAATTTCAGGGATTGTATTCGATCAGCGTTTGCTTTTCGGGTGACATTTATGTCTGTACGATGTTTACCTCTTCTCATCCACGAAATTATATTCGATTACTGAATATGACGTCTTAAATCATCTGAGCTCATACCTTATGGTGTATATATCCTGAAAAACAGGGTAACCAGAACATTGTGTATATGTATGTGTTGACGAGATTCCGTATGTACACACATTTTTGTCAAATCCGAACAAGAAGAACGCAATATACTCTATACACCCAGCTCATCTCGAAGGCATGTTTCGAGCAAGGCAAGGGCTTCCAATATCTTTTGATTCGTTTGCACGCCTTTAAGACACTCGTCTTACAATAAAACGCTTTTGAATTTCCCGAAATATATATATATATACGTGTTTTTATAGCTTTATGAACAAATTTAGTCTCCGGGATAACTGTCACAATTGTATAATGTATGATATGTTGGGTTGTGAGGATAACGGTGGGTGCCAGCAATAGCTTTGTGAGAGATGTGTCGAAAGGGCCGTGAGCCCCGGGCGGAAACATTTTTCTTATATGGATGGTGTGGGGGGGGATGATTTTTTTCCAAATGTAGACATTTTATTTCGTGGAAAAGGGGTGGCAAAAAATGTTGCCCGCCCCGGCGGCATTAAGTGTAAGCGCCCTCTCGTAGGGGTGGATTGAGGTCGACTTTGTTTTGACGATCTAAGTGCAGTGCTTGGTGTTAGCTAAATATGATATATACATTTTGACATACTCATCATAATAAAATGACCCGGTCAAAATAATGTGAATATGTCACGCGGTGCACTCTGGGTATCAAGTAGACAGAGTTCATCAGCATGTAAATAAAAAAATATTTAAAAAAAAAAATTAAACACTCGAATAGAGTTATTTATTTTTTTTTATTTCGTAAAGATTAGTAAGTCATTAGAGTAATTCGTCACTAAAATACGTGGTCACTAATTAATAAGTCATTAGAGTAATTCGTCACTAGATTATTTCTTCACTAAAATATGTGGTCACTAATTTGTGAGTCATTTAGAGTAATTCGTCACTTAAGTATTTCTTCACTAAAATACGTAGTCACTAATTTGTCAATGATGCTATTGTCTTTACACAAATGATTTGCTTAAAGTTTTTCATTAGAAAAAGTACTAATTATATTAATGGAGATTCTTAAGTAGAAACCATATACAAGCTAAATTGTTCACAATTCTATATATGTATATATTTTTAAAGTGTAACAAAAATTACAGTTCAAGCGTGGTCCATTAAAACATAATAGTACACAGATTGTTTAATTCTTATTTTGAAAAAGAGTTTTTAGAGCATCTCCACATGAATTTTTTTAGCCAGTGTTAAAATGCTAAATTATAGTTGAGATATATCGTTTTTCACAAGGCTCTGTTTTACAAGGATCTGTTTTACAAGGATCTGTTTTACAAGGATCTGTTTTACAAGGATCTGTTTTACAAGGCTCTGTTTTACAAGGATCTGTTTTACAAGGATCTGTTTTACAAGGATCTGTTTTAAAATGATCTGTTTTACAAGGCTCTGTTTCACAAGGATCTGTTTTACAAGGCTCTGTTTCACAAAACTCTTTTTCACAAGGCTCTGTTTCACAAAGCTCTGTTTTACAAGGATCTGTTTTACAAGGATCTGTTTTACAAGGATCTGTTTCACAAGGATCTGTTTTACAAGACTCTGTTTCACAAGGCTCTGTTTTACAAGGCTCTGTTTTACAAGGATCTGTTTTACAAGGCTGTTTCACAGAGCTCTGTTTCACACGGCTCTGTTTCACACAGCTCTGTTTCACAAGACTCTGTTTTACAAGACTCTGTTTCACAAGGCTCTGTTTCAGTTAAGTGTCCAACAAAGGTTTCCGAAATTGAATATGATAGGGCGGAGAGTCAGAGAGAATAGTATCTCATTGTCTCATTAGCTAGCAGTACCATTAAATGGTGGATTGGATTAAACGAAATATCGTTCAGGATTGTTTCGTGCTCGCTCAAAGTGTATTGGTAGGATTCGTTTTTATACGGAAAATAACACTAGTTAATTAATTCGCTTTCTATTATTTTAATCTTTTAAAAGTAATCGGATCTTATGCGTTAGAACAGGGGTCACCAAACTTTTTTAACGGCGGGCCGGATAATGGGACAAAATGACGAGCGCGGGCCGGACAATCATTATGTACAATACTTGCAAGCCAGAACGAAAACTCTGGGGGAAAAAGAGGAAAAACTAAGTTTAGTAGTTCATCTTAATCATGGTTGAGTGGCGTGCAATGCAAAACAGCAAAGACAACCATCACATTTATTTACTAAAAAAGTTAGCAGAGAAGGAGACGCTAGCAAAAAGATAGTTACATCAGACCTACTGCGCACATATTTGAAACTCAAAAACTAAGCATACAAAATGGTTAGTGAGATTCATGAAACTAACGTTTGGCTTTCAACACATCATCATTGTTTCGTTTTGAATTGCTGCATCCAATCAAAAGGATTGTGTTCAAATGTTTATCAATCCCTCTCGATCGATGTGTTGTCTTCAAGTACTTAATTTGTGAAAATGTTTGCTCACAGACATAAGTTGTTCCACGCATGCTGCACATTATTTGTGGTGTTAATTTGGACGTTGAGATCACGGAAGAGTTGTGAGAGATCAGTAGACTCATCCAGTGCAACAAAATACCACATCAAGATCCTAGATTTCTGACGTATCTGTAGCACTATGTTCTTTCCAAATTCTTCTGTTCTCCGTACAACTGAACTTGCAGAAGGTCTGTTAGTTCCAACCGCGACGACTATGATTTTTAATATCCCAGTATGTTTCCAACACTCTTCTTACTTTCACCAATTTACTACCCAGTTTGTGGTAGTTATCAGATTATAATACATCAGCGGGAATATTCTTAATGGAAATGGATTGTTATTTTATAATTATTTTAAATCAGCTTTTCCTAAAAAAACACCGACATCAGGTTAATTGGTAGGTTTTTTAAATGATGTCATCACTTATGAATTACTTATTTTTTAAAGACATCTTGTTTTATGCTGATCTGAGTTCGAGTTTGAACCACGTTAAATTTCAATAGTAACTTAATTTTTACCAGTTATAGACTGTGATAATGTGATCTGTAGGTCCACTCAATATAAATTAATATCAATAGCAAATACACGTCTGCTAAACAAAGTGAAGATTGCAATATAAACGTCAGTCATCTACTTTTAGAAGTTAACTTTTTGAAGCCAGCTTAAATCGATCCCACTAGGCATTGCGATGCGAGTATTGATTGTATTTATTTTACATACTGTATGTTTTTTTATTTACTATTAAGATACCGTATTGTACGATTTTAAGTCGATATTGTACGATTTTAGGAGTTCCAGGGTAAACAGGTCTGTAATAAAGAAGAAAATCTAAGTTTAAAAATTTAAAATTTAAAATGGTAAATTAAGGCGCATAGCAGCCAGGAGGTCTCCGCACGCGTGACGATCTCCTAGCATTCTAAATATTATTTAATTTGTATCACAACGTCCCGTGTTCCACACGTTTTATCAAGCCAGTTCAAGTACCGTCGGCGAGCCGGATGAACTGGCCTCGCGGGCTGAATCCGGCCCGCGGGCCGTAGTTGGGTGACCCTAGCGTTAGAGGATGTCCGCGAATGCTCAACACATTACTAGTTCAGTCGTACTAACTATAAAAATGTGTTGTAAGTGAACCAATAATATATATATCCTATATTATAGCCTAGTATAGCCTGTCTTGACCTATTTTTTTCCTTTCATCGTAGAGCTATTTTACCACGACCACATATCTCTCCTTTATTTGTTTTGCAACTGACCTCATCTAAAAATGTGCTGTGTCATTCTTTACCCACCTTCGATTGGTAAAATGTTGTTTACATTCGAATGCATTTTAAAGAATGCTATCCCGTGACGCAATTATCTAGATTTTGTTCATAGATGGATCTGATTTGTATTATATATTATATATATATGATCAAGGCTTGAGTAGTAGTATTGATTTGAGCTGTGTTTTGTTTAAAGTGAGGGAGAGTTACTCCACTCGTCAGCCTCACGTTATACATGTGTTTGATATTACCAAAATTAAAATGAGCCTAGATATCTTTAACGTATGGGGTTTCATGGGCAGATGTTGATGACACATTACCAGAAGTGAGCCCATAGTGGAAGAAACGGAGCGATTCCAACTCATATAATGGATCTCCTGATTATTTAATAACATACATACATGTATATATGTTTTTTTTTAGCTCTTCTGCAAACGAAAAGTGGTAATGGTTGTTGAAGACACTACATTTATTTAAGAGCTCTGTTAGGGCGAGAAGCAAAACAAGTACAGAACCGCTGGTCTAATTTATCACGGAAACAGGATATTTGATATAAAACATTTCAAATCTTGCACGCAAAAAATAATTTAATTTAAAAAAAATAATGAGTATATCTATGATAATTCATGAAATAGGAAACATTTCTAAAATATTCAAACAACGATGAACGGAAATCAGACTTTGGCTTAATTTATCAGGTAAATAAAAACTGGCTAGTGCTTTATGGCAATAAAGAGACATTTTACTATGTATTGGTATGTATTTATGGATACGCTTTCATTTATTTTATCTTTTTATTCATTCTTCCTATTATTTTATGTCAATTTACGTCATTTTTTTATTATTTCATTTCCTGAAACACACATTGCATTTCGTTTGGTGGTAAAATTCAGCATTATCACAAATGTGACCTGTCATTCATGTTTGTCGCTTCAGTTCAGTATGAGTTTTCAAAACACACATCTTGAGTTGCAGTTAGCTTCATATTTACACAAAAATAATTAAAGCTTTTGGTCCAACTAATGTATCAACCCATATTCAGATAAGTAAAATAGAAATGTCAGAAGAACTGGCTGGGATATAGCTAAGTGCATCCCTATTCCCGAAAATACAGTAATGTAAACGTAAGACAAAATAAAGTGTTTTTTTTTTTAAATTAAGTAAAGCCAAACATAAACGAAATAAAGCAATTTTAGAATTTGTAACATAAACCAGAAATAAAGCATGTTTAATAAATGAAGTAATGTAACTCAGAGACAAAATAAAGTATATTTAAAAAATAAAGTAACTTCGTATTGTGTGAAAACATGAATAGGTGCATTTAAACAAATCCATTAAATGGTTTACTCAGCTATAACCTTCGCGTTTTCCCGTCAGGTAGCATCGGATATTTTAAAATGGGGCCTCAAGTATGGTGTGGAAGAAAAATTAAACTATCAACACATGGGTCGAAACCGAAAGGTCCCCCGGGGCCTCCGAAGTCACTCAAAAACCTCTGTGCTCAGATGGGTTTGTCGAGTAGCACTACGTTTGTTTGGGTAACTTTGTCACTTAACATCTTCTTATCTCGACGGTAGAAATATTCCTTTGAATACCAATCTCGGAATAGTCAAATGATAAAAATAAATACATCTAAAAGGCACTATCTGTGGCTATATGTAGACAATTATGTTATTTTTTTAATTATTTGATGAGACATTATTTACACCTTATGTTGCGTTTATACATTTTAAACGTGTTCTTCTTATTTTGAAAAATGTCATGCATCAAATGATTAAATTTGTCATTTAAAGACATAAAAAATATAATTTACTAAACATCTGTCATGCATCTAAATTCGAGTAACGATCTTATGATTTTGAATGGTACGCGATAAATGAACCGTGACGAGCGTCGAAGCCGATAAGTCAAACAGCTGTTTCGCATTATAGACCGAATCGGCTTCCATCATCCCATAAAAGTTAAGCAAGTGTTGCCACGTACTCTAATCCTTAGATTATAAAATAGAAATCTTAAGGTGAACAATTAATACCAATATTTTTTTTTAATCCTTTTTTTTAAAAAAAAAAAAATTCTCACCCGAAAGCTTTCGCGGACCTGGCACTAATCAGGTCATGGTACTAATCAGATTACAAATATACATATATATGTATGCGTATAGTTATATTTATTTATTTATATACTATATAATGTAGACCTATGTTTTGTAACTGTTGAACAACTAATTATTTCTGGTATTTATTTATTCACAGAAAAAAGCCTGATAAGCTACATACCCGGATGTCCATTCGCTATTGATCACTGTCACATGACCCGACACTGCACGCAACGAAACCTTATCAAATTATTTTTTTAAAAAAACATTCCGGCATAAAGAAACGGATGCGTGAAGCCTGCAGCGGAAGATGAAGAATGTGAACAAAGGGTTGCCCGTGACAGCAGCAGCCAGGAATGTGAACAAAGGGTTGTCCGTGACAGCAGCAGGCAGGAATGTGAACAAAGGGTTGTCCGTGACAGCAGCAGGCAGGAATGTGAACAAAGGGTTGTCCGTGACAGCAGCAGGCAGGAATGTGAACAAAGGGTTGTCCGTGACAGCAGCAGGCAGGAATTAGAACAAAGGGTTGTCCGTGACAGCAGCAGGCAGGAATGTGAACAAAGGGTTGTCCGTGACAGCAGCAGCCAGGAATGTGAACAAAGGATTGTCTGTGACAGCAGCAGCCAGGAATGTGAACACTTTCAGCAATGGCATGAGTCGCGTTATATTAAAATTAGAGGACCCCCAGCCCGTAGGGAGAGTAGAACTCTTTTGCTTTGTGTTTCATTGGTTTTAAATGCACAATACCCATATATATATTTTAATAGAGCTTTATAGAGTTTGTTGTTCACCGTAGGGTTAACCATATCAAACTATTTATTTAAAGCCCAAATTCAGGGACGGCGTGTACTGGTGGACTGTTCGGTGTAAGTATTTTTGAGCAAGATAAACACTAGTAAACAGCTCTTGGGTGTTTACAGTCCAATTTCGAAACAGTTACGTACATCTTCTGGATTCACAGCTCTGATAACTGCAACGGAATTGTGCGATTTTACCAAAACAGGTGGCTTCAACACTGTTCAATAAAGTCTGACTTGTAATTCGTTTACTTAAATTTTAAGGCCTTGCTATCAAGGTCGGCTCAACATTTACAAGTCATGGGACATAGAAATGTCACAGAAAAAATACGTAGAAAAAGTGTACTTGCATGCTCTACTAACTTTTTTCTTTTTTTTCTTTTTAAATCCATTTTAATTCCTTGTACTTTAACGTCAGAATCAGCATGGCTGATCACCCACTTTTCCGACACATTTAATTGTTCACCTAGAAACTCTAGGTTCCCTACAGGATGACATTTTTCATTGGAAAAGGTAAAGGAATAAACATTACACTTTTACCTCAACTCCCACGCTCGTCAACTCTGCACCTACACAATTTTAAGATTGCTGTCAACATTCACCTATCTCACCCCCAGGGTTTAGGGTTAATTAATCTCGGCCAAAAAAAGGTGTACAAAAACTTGAACGCAAAGCGTCACCTGTACTCGTTTGTTGCTTGTTTAGACCCCTACAGATAGCTTGCATATTTAATAAGGCGCCGGATTAGCCAAGGATGTATAAAATGGACATGATAGACACGATTTTAATCCTTACTTTATTGGGTTCTCAAATTTTTTATTTGTACTTAAATTTTTTTTTTAAATAAATGCTGACATTGAACCTTTGTGTCTTTAAAAAATAATCAGTTAAGACTGGTAAGAGGTAAGTGGTAGGAGGTAAATGGTAGGAGGTAAGTGGTAGGAGGTAGGTGGTAGTTTGTAGGAGGTAGGTGGTAGTTGGTAGGAGGTAGGTGGTAGTTTGTAGGAGGTAGGTGGTAGTTGGTAGGAGGTAGGTGGTAGTTTGTAGGAGGTAGGATGTAGGTGGTAGTTGGTAAGAGGTAGTTGGTACTTGGTAGGTGGTAGGTGGTAGTTGGTAGGAGGTAGTTGGTAGGAGGTAGGTGGTAGGAGGTAGGTGGTAGTTGGTAGGAGGTAGGTGGTATTTTGTAGGAGGTAGGTGGTAGTTGGTAGGAGGTAGGTGGTAGTTTGTAGGAGGTAGGATGTAGGTGGTAGTTGTTAAGAGGTAGTTGGTAGGTGGTAGGTAGTAGGTGAACATTAAAACGCTATTAATAAGATCTGGAAAATACTTTTTACGAAATATTAAAAAATTCAATCAGAAATAGTAAATAGCATAGCCGCCCATGTATTGACTGTTTAAATTGTTTAGTTCATTTCAATAAAAGAGTTTTTTTTATTTTATTTCTTTATTGTAATTCTGTTTCTTTATTACCATTGATCTATCATCCATTATGTCTTGGTTAAATTGTTATTGGGATGGGTAAGTGTACAAAGTTTCAGCTCATTTGGAGAAAGTCACGGTCAAATCGTGGGATTATTTTTATGTGTCTGTTTTGCTACTGAGTGAGCCATAATGGGGTTTTTCCTTTAGTTTTGCTACTGAGTGAGCCATAATGGGTTTTTTTTTCTTTAGTTTTGCTACTGAGTGAGCCATAATGGGGCTTTCCCTTTAGTTTTGATACTGAGTGAGCCATAATAGGGCTTTCCCTTTAGTTTGCTACTGAGTGAGCCATAATGGGATTTTTCCTTTAGTTTTGCTACTGAGTGAGCCATAATAGGGCTTTCCCTTTAGTTTTGCTACTAAGTGAGCCATAATAGGTTTTTTCTTTAGTTTTGCTACTGAGTGAGCCATAATAGGGCTTTCGCTTTAGTTTTACTACTGAGTGAGCCATAATGGGGTTTTTCCTTTAGTTTGCTACTGAGTGAGCCATAATAGGGCTTTCCCTTTAGTTTTGCTGCTGAGTGAGCCATAATTGGGGTTTTCCTTTAGTTTTGCTACTGAGTGAGCCATAATGGGGGTTTTCCTTTAGTTTGCTACTGAGTGAGCCATAATGGGGTTTTTACTTTAAATTTGCTACTGAGTGAGCCATAATGGGGTTGTTCCTTTAGTTTGCTACTGAGTGAGCCATAATGGGGTTTTTCCTTTAGTTTTACTACTGAGTGAGCCATAATGGGATTTTTCCTTTAGTTTTGCTACTGAGTGAGCCATAATGGGGTTTTTCTTTTATTTTTGCTACTGAGTGAGCCATAATGGGGTTTTTCCTTTAGTTTTGCTACTGAGTAAGCCATAATAGGGCTTTCCCTTTAGTTTTACTACTGAGTGAGCCCTAATGGGGTTTTTCTTTTATTTTTGCTACTGAGTGAGCCATAATCGGGTTTTTCCTTTATTTTTACTACTGAGTGAGCCATAATGCGGTTTTTCCTTTAGTTTTGCTACCGAGTGAACCATAATGGGGTTTTTCTTATATTTTTGCTACTGAGTGAGCAATAATGGGGTTTTTCTTTTATTTTTGCTACTGAGTGAGCCATAATGGGGTTTTTCCTTTAGTTTTGCTACTGAGTGAGCCATAACGTGTTTTTTCCTTTAGTTTGCTACTGAGTGAGCCATAATGGGGGTTTTCCATTAGTTTTGCAACTGAGTGAGCCATAATGGGATTTTTCCATTAGTTTTGCTACTGAGTGGGCCATATTGGGGGTTTTCTTTTATTTTTGTTACTAAGTGAGCCATAATGGGGTTTTTCCTTTAGTTTTGCTTCTGAGTGAGCCATAATGGGTATTTTCCTTTAATTTTGCTACTGAGTGAGCCATAATACGGTTTTTCCTTTTGTTTGCTACTGAGTAAGCCATAACGAGGTTTTTCCTTTAGTTTTGCTACTGAGTGAGCCATAATGGGATTTTTCCTTTAGTTTTGCTACTGAGTGAGCCATAATGGGTTTTTTTCTTTTATTTTTGCTACTGAGTGAGCCATAATGTGGTTTTTTCTTTATTTTTGCTACTGAGTGAGCCTTAATGGGTTTTTTCCTTTAGTTTGCTACTGAGTGAGCCATAATGGGGGGTTTTCTTATATTTTTGCTACTGAGTGAGCCATAATGGGGTTTTTCCTTTAGTTTTACTACTGAGTGAGCCATAATGGGATTTTTCCTTTAGTTTTGCTACTGAGTGATCCATAACGGGGTTTTTCCTTTAGTTTTGCTATTGAGTGAGCCATAATGGGATTTTTCCTTTAGTTATGATAGTAAATCCCACAATTTGTCTCAGTCACATATGACGGTGGCGGTGTGGCGGGAAAAAAAACATGTGAGAAGAAGGTTGTGTAAAATTAGGGTAGAGCTCTGTGGATAGTGTGTGTGTTTTTAGTTTGTATAGATAGTGAGTTTCTGTGAATGGAAGAGGATTGTTTTACAGTTTTCCCAAGGATTTATGTAACTATTTTTGGTCACAGTATGCGTAGGCTTTCTGGACACTTCTAATTTATTATGAAAACTAATGATTTTTTCTTATGCATTTTTCACGGCCATGCTATATGAAGCAAAAAAATACCTAGAAACCTGAATCTTTGCACCGTTTGTTTTGATCTTGGAAACATTCTATACATCAGCTCTTTAGGGGCTTGAAAGAAAAGTCGCTTTAGGCACATTTGGGCTGGGTACGTATTACAACGTTTCCGCTCTACTGGAGATCAGAAAGTGGGTCAAAATTGAGGTACAATATTTGACATGAAGCTGCCACTCAAGGAACACTGGAGGTCACTGCTGACCTGCTGATCCTATAGGGTTTTAATGCAACTGGGATAGATGAACCATGCAAACGTTTAAGTCAATACGACAAACAGAAAAGGTCGAAAATTGAGTTACAAGTTTTGATCCAGACTAATTGACCAAGGAACAATCACGTTCATTGGCTAAATCCTACACGGGGTGAACTTCCTAATATGCGCTTCCCTTAACACTCACACAAACGACTTTTATTTTATGTACAATGTTACATATAAATCCAAGAGTTGGCCGTCCGGGACTGTTGGTGTCGTTCAGAGGTGAACATTCTACAATGAGTATACTGCATAATTATGTACTTCCTATTACTTCCTATTATTCAGCACTGAAAAAGCAACAACTTTATTGATACAGGTGATTTATATGTTGGCCGATTCTAATTGTTTTTTTAAATTTAAATGCTCCGTAAATAAGTAAACGGGAAATTCAAGTCGCTTATTTAGACTGTTATAATATAGTTTACACTGACTATATATGTTTTTGTTTTCTTTTGAGAGATTCAGAAATTTTGTGTATCTCTCATTTACCTAATTTTCTGGTTAGATGTTTATGAAAACACATTAAAAATATTGTTTTCACATTGATTGTTTTACGTTTCAGTTGAACATCTGTACATTTAATTGGGGGATTTATTTATACGCTACAGTTCATTAAAAACATGGATCGGCATTTAACGTCTTAAAACTTTCGATCGTAAGCGTACCGTTTCATACACACACACACACACACATATACATGTCAATGTAGAAAACGAATAGCGAATGTCTTCAATGATCTCAAGACGCCACCAATAAATTAAGACGTCGGCGACTTGCCATGAAGACCCCAAGCTAAAAAAACCCACAAAATTTCGTTGATAGCCCAGAGATGTTGAACTGGTTCAATGATTTATCCGCACTGGCAAGTTCAGCGCCTAACAACACCACTAAATGCCAGATTGTTTAAACCCGTTCTCCTGGCGAGTGCCGTGCAAATATCTAACTTTTTTTTTTAAAAAGTTAAGTCTAGTAACTCGCTAAGGGCTCTACATTCACGTACAAACACTTGACCTCGAGTTGTTATTGGGTGCTGGATCCTTGACACAACTAGCTGCTGATTGGATGCTAAAAATAAATTAGCATTTTCTTGGTTAAATGAGAGCATTGTAAAACAACGCTCCTACAAAATAAGCAGATTATAATTATTATTATTGTTAATATTACTAATGTTACTCTTATTATTTAATAATTATCATTAACATTATTATTATATTATTATTAGATCTCCATTTATTTAGTAAGAGCTATTCACTGATATAAAATTTGAAAAATTTTAAAAAAATAGTTAAAGACCAGAAATCAAATACAATTAGATTCACTAACAGCTTGTTCTAATATAGACGCAAGGAGAAGAAAACAACAGTATGATCAAAACGTGACGAAAATAATGTTTGCTCAGAAATGAACTAAATATGGCTAGGAATCGTCAAGAAGAACAACAAAGTAAATTTAAAAAAATGAAGAACATTTAAACTAGTATTCTGATAATTTATGATCGTCCTATGAAGCTAGTTTAAACTATCAACAATGAAATCATTTAACACATTTTGTAAGATTTATATTTTGATTACGGCTTTCTCTTAAACAATAAATAGCGAATATACCCGTGATTACCTACAGAGTATTAATTCATAGATTACACGAAATATAAAGGTATATTTGTGTGCGCATAATCTCCATGGAACTAATTCATTGATAGACCATGAAAAAATAAACAGCTTACCACGCTAGGGGAAATATACAGGTGGGGCGTGGGGTTGAGTGGTGGTCGCAAGTCAGTGTTCATGATTTTTTTATTTATGGCACGCAAATATTTCACCTTCTGTAAAATGTTACCCTAATAGAAGGAAATGATTGCTACAATCTAACGTTTACTTTGAGATGTTACCATAATAGAAGGAAATGATTGCTACAATCTACCGTTTACTTTGAGATGTTACCCTAATAGAAGGAAATGATTGCTACAATCTACCGTTTACTTTGAGATGTTACCCTAATAGAAGGAAATGATTGCTACAATCTACCGTTTACTTTGAGATGTTACCCTAATAGAAGGAAATGATTGCTACAATCTACCGTTTACTTTGAGATGTTACCCTAATAGAAGGAAATGATTGCTACAATCTACCGTTTACTTTGAGATGTTACCCTAATAGAAGGAAATGATTGCTACAATCTACCGTTTACTTTGAGATGTTACCCTAATAGAAGGAAATGATTGCTACAATCTACCGTTTACTGTGAAATCTTTTTTAAATGTTTTGCCGTGTTCTATGAATTGCGCTTTTCACCTCGAACCATTCTCTATTATCTGTTTTATGTATCTACAAACAGTCTTTCGTTCACTGCTGCTTCTACGCCCCCCCCCCCCCCGTTCACTACCGCATCTCTCCAGGCACAACATCCACCGTTCCAATATCAGACCTGCTCTCTCCTACCATCAACACTGTGTCAACGTCTATTAACAAAACTTATCCTCCCCCATCTTTTCGGTTTACGCCATTCTCCTACCCTCAGCTAAACCAGCTGCGCTGTTCCTCATAAACTACCATCCTTGTTATTTCTACGTATCGTCTTTGCTACACCATGCTATTATATAACATGCCAGTATTCGTTAATATGTGGTCTCGTAGGTAACGTATTTAGTTTTTCATTATTTCAAAGTATTTACACTATTTAAACCTATCCGAATGATCTCCTTGTTCTTCTGATCTGCATTTCCATCGAGTCTTTTGCCCTGTAACTCCTGTCCAGTGTATGAGAATCACTGTTGTTGGTGGGAACGCTCTTTGGTCCGTGAGTTGTGTCATGAGTGGTATTATTGTGGCTAAATGGTCATAAGATGACACTGAAAGCATCATAAATTAGTGTGTCAATATAAGATGTCAGATGGAGTGTTCCTGCACGAGAGTTCGTAAAGAAAGTTCATGAGAAAGTTAGTGAGTGACAGCTCATTTGATTTTGAATAGGATGTTTCTATGAGGAGGTATTGTGACCAGGTAGATCTGTGGGACAGATACCCATAATAAAGATAAACGATATTATTTCATGAAATGGTGGTGTTGTAGTATTCGGTGTGTCTGGTTCTTTGTGGTTAGTGTGAGAATGTTACATTGTTCGTGCTTAGGGTGACAGTGGTACAGTGTAAGTGCTTTGGGGGACAGTGCTACAGTGTACGTGCTTAAGGGGACAGTGTTACATGGTAAGTTCTTAGCGTGACAGTGTTACGTTGTTCGTGCTTATGGTGACAGTGCTACATTGTTAGTGCTTTGGGTGGCAGCATAAGACAATTGTCACAGTATCCTAGACAGGGTGCCATAAGTACTCAAATTGTCTGGACCAGAGAAACCACTGTGTTGTGACCACTCGTTAAGCTCGTTGACCTAACCCTCACCCACTGATCACACACGCTATACAATGAACCACGTCTTCTCCTCAGAACAAACTTCTTCATGCAAACCACACAGTCATCTCATACATCCATAAACAATAAGAAAGGCCTGCACAACATGAGGCCCGCCAGCACCCACTGTATGACCCGCGAAGTAACGAAATATTCTTTATTATTGTCATTTCCTTAATAGCCTTCCCCTGTTCTGTTTTCTTTGGGCCCGCACAAGTTTACAATAAAGTATTACGGCCCGCCTTACGTTTTGAGTTGTGCAGGCCTGCTATAAGCGATATCCTCAACTCAAGGCCCTCCTCAATCTGAGAATACAAAAGTGCATTGTTAGTTTTGTCATGGCAATACAAACGAATTGAATTGTTAGCTTTGTCATGGCAATAAAAACAAACTGCATTGTTAGCTTTGTCATGGCAATACAAACAAACTGAATTGTTGAAGAATTTAAAGAAATATCCCCATAATTTTGAATAAGTTACTCGCCCCATCCAAACTCATCATAAAGTATTAAATCAGGTAGGTAATATTCACACCAAATATAAAACAGAGTCCTAATGTTCTGTTCTGTGTGAAATTGTCCATTCTATTCTTAGAACTGAGGGAATGACAACGAAAAAATAAAGACTTGCAGCGGTGCATAATGACTAAGCACCGCCCGGGAAAAAGTCCCACAATTGAGCTGTCAAAAAATTTGATTTTTTTTCCCCCGGAGCTTGGATTAACACCTGATTTTGATTTTTTTTTAAATAGAATGAAGACGCCTAAGGGAAGTAGCTACGTTTGCATCACTGTTAACTTTTCTATGGATTTTTAAAAAAGTAATTATATTTTACAGTAAAATTAGCAAAGAAAGAGTGGACAATGATTAATATTTATGATTTTACAAATAAAAAAGCATTTTTTCCAAACGTAAATTCAACTACATATTTTTTAAAAACAATCGAATCCCCCCCCCCCCCCCCCCAAAAAAAAAAAAAAGTGGCCCGATGGCGATTGCCCTTTAACTTCCTTAGATTTTCACCAATGGTGAAGGGCCTGGTGGGTGGGGCGATGTTATTCTTTCTAACATAATATATTAGACAGTCTAAACGAATTATATTGTTCTATTGCAACTTTTTGCTCACCTGAAATATGCTCTTAGTTTTCGTATCCGGAAATGTTGTTTTACTGTATAGTATAGTGCGTTCCAAAAGAAATTTGACGAACATTTTCACGTATGAACTGAAAAAAAGATTCGACCAAATTTCCGTTCGATCAAATTTCTGTCGATCAATTTTCTGTCCACGAAATTTCTTTCGATCAAATTTCCGGTAACCCTTAGTTTTCTAATTGAAAAACACATTTTAAAAGTGATTTTATTTTTAAAAATTGTTTGTGTTTTTTTTTGTTTTTTTTTTTTAAAACATATTTTTTTTAAAAAGGAAGATGTAGCTGTCATTGTTTTCAGTCTACTATGTTATTATCAACTTCATCTTTTTTTTCTAGATGAAAATTTTTCTGACCGGCTTTCCTATTTGTTCACCACATCGAAGTTTGTTAAAAATTCTTTGGAGAATAAAAAAACAAAGAAACGCGATAATTGTTAAAGAAACGTCAATAAAAACTCCACTTACCCTCCCGGGAACATTTTTTAATGTTTTCCCTCTGCAAAAAAAATTGCCAACAATGTTAGCAATTTCAAAGCTAATCTTGTCCCTCTAAACACTAGTCTCTTCTGGTGTACAACTAGCGGATGTGAAAGGGAAAGGAAGGCGACGTGAGCGCGCTGAGCGATATTTACGGGGGCATGAAATTAGATTCCTATTAGCTAGGCGGCGCGCGGCGGTCGTTCAAGAAATGCTAGTCTTACAGAACACATGCACTCTGGGTAAACTAAGATTTACTTGTGGTCATCGTTAGATATTAGTCTTACCGAACACATGCACTCTGAGTAAACTAAGATTTACTTGTGGTCAGCGTTAGATAAATTTAATCGGTTATCTTTTCCCCAATTTAAGCTACACTTAAACAAAATAAAGAGAGAACAGCGCCGACACTGAAGGGCTCAAATTAACAAGGGTTATGAGCAGGGCCGAATTTAGCTTTGCTGAGGCCCTAGGATATACAAAGTCCAGAAGCCCTTTCCCGTTTGAAATAACATGAGGTGGTCAAACAAAGCTGTAGCTTATAGGTAAATCCGGTACTGGATATGAGTATGAGACTTTTTTTGGAGGCCATTGTTATTTTGTACTTACAGCACATGAATGAAAAAAGAAATTATTCACCAGCGGAGACTCCAAAACTAAATTTTTAAGCAGTATTCCTATCAACATAACTTCACCTACGCTATTTCAGTGTTGTTGTTTTTTATGTAAGCAAAAGAAAATTAAAAAATAAAATATAATTAATAATAACAATAAATCGACAATTATAATGAAAAGTTGCCCAATAAACTCAAACATATGTTTCGTCTGCAATAAAAATGTGTAATAAATTGTATCAGGAGTTTTGAAAATTATTTTGATTTTTGTTTATTCTTCTGGATGTGTTTTTTTACGACTATATAATTTAAAACCTTCTTTGGAAATGTTTTAAATAAATAAGAATATTTGATTGAATATAAAATAAACGTGTAAACTATAAACAATTTCGTTGTCTTAAACAGAGATAACATTAGGATTGGCCCAAAACAGATGCAGTCACTTCCATTCTAATTATCCACACAAACCTTTTTTACATTGAAGCAGAGTGAAAAATCTGTAGTGTGCTCACTGTGTAAGTCCTGTTGGCTAAAGCATATTATACGCTTCTCAGAATGTTCCACCCAAAACGTTCATGTTTCTCCAGCGGTAACCGGCTTACAGGAGACGTCTTGATTGGGATCTCTTGACAGTTTAGGAACAGAGGAACGAATAACTTGGACTGGTTATAATTGTACAGCAGACATTTTACGTAAGACGCTGAGTAGTCGAATACGTTCCTGTGTATCGTGATCCAGTCAGTGATGATCCTGCTAGAAATTTTTCTGTCAGCCATTTTCCTGGGAATCATGTTCCAGTAAAACATGCTCCTGTTAAATTTGTTCCGATTAAACATGTTCATGTGAGCCATGTTCCTCGTAGCCACGTTCCTCTGAGTAATGTTCCTGTGAGTCAGTCTCCTCTGAGTCATGTTCATGTGAGCCATGTTCCTGTGAAACATATTCCTGTCATTTATGTTCCCGTGAAATATGTTCCTGTGAATCATTTTTTTGGTGAGGTATGCTCCTGTGAGAAATGTTCCGGTCAGCCATATTCCTGTGAATAATGTTCCTGTAAAACATGTTCCAGTGAGTCATGTTCCTGTTAGACATATTCCAATGAGACATCTGAGACATATTCATGTGAGCCATGTTCCTATAAGACGTCCTACTATAAAGTACAATGATATTTTTAATATCACGAGCAGTACCGGATTTACATATAAACTGAATAAGCTACAGCTCAGGGCCTCACAATCTGCCAGCTTAGGGCCTCACAATATTCCAGCTTAGGGCATCACAATCTGCCAGCTTAGGGCGTCACAATATTCCAGCTTAGGGCATCATAATCTGCCAGCTTAGGGCCTCACAATCTGCCAGGTAAGGTCCTCACATCTGCCAGCTTAGGGTCTCACAATCTGGCAGCTATATATTTTTATTTCTTCTTTGACCACCTCATGTAATTTCAAACGGTAGGGGACCCCTGGACTTTGTATAGCTCAGGGCCTCAGCAAGTCTAAATTCGGCCCTGATCACGAGCATACCGCAACATTCCAATGACCGGCGGGCTGTTTAAGTCATGGGAATCGAATTCACCATCAATTTTTGTTTCCTCTGATCCAGCAACACTTGAAGAGCATCATCCTCTTTTACGTACGTCTTTGTTGCTTCATGTTACGATTTAGGACAAAGACTTGTTTAAATTGCTCACGTCTAACTAGGTAATTCTAGATTCATGTTTTACGAGAAGGGAATAGTTTTTTATTATTTTTTTTAATTGTTCTTTTAATAATTTTTTTTTTTAGAGTATCATAGACTATAAAGATTTAATCAAAACGAATAGAGCTATGAAATATTGATACATGCATTCGGTTTGATAAAAATGAACGTTTCAGACATTTGTAGACATGATGTCTTTTTAACTCGCTACGTAAAATGGTATTTCAAATGATTATTAGCAAATCTGAATTAATTTCAGTGTACTTACAAAACGCTGCCTGTCCACATTATAATTTCTTCGGGAGAAGAAGTACAAATTAGACAAGTCCAAAACGGCCCGCTATTAAAAGGTTAATGTTTGAATACCGACTTGTTAAGCATAAGTCTTGACTTAAATGAAGATCTTAAGATCAGATCTTTCACATAACCGGTTTTCGGCTTTATAAAACCGGTTGTAAAGAAGAATTCAGCCTTAATAAATCATTCTGTCTGCACGGCAAGGTCATCTTTTGACACATTTTGACAAGCCCGTTAATGGAAGCCGAAATCTATTTGTAACACGACCAGCCACTAATAATTTGTTATCACAGATTGGTTCTAGAACATGCCTCGCCATATCAAACACCAAGGCAATGTGTGATAATTGACAAATCAAACCCTATGGCAGCGTGTGGTAGTTGACACACCAAACCCTATGGCAGCGTGTGATAGTTGACACATCAAACCCTATGGCAGCGTGTATTATTCGACACATCAAACCCTATGGCAGCGTGTGATAGTTGACACATCAAACCCTATAGCAGCGTGTATTAGTTGACACATCAAACCCTATGGCAGCGTGTGGTAGTTGACACACAAACCCTATGGCCGCGTGTGGTAGTTATCTCTTACTGTGAAATCACACTTGTTAATACGATCATCTATAATTTTAATTTTAAGAAAATTTTATCTTGACATACTGGTCTGACTTCTTGGTTGAACCACATGTACTGTGTATGCAACAAATGAAGTAATAATTTTTTATGATTGTCAATGGCGTATCTAGCTTTAGTACCTCCCTGGGTGGGCCTAGAGCTTTCCCACCCCCCTTTTTTTTAAAACCGGAATATTAAAACTTTAGATTATATATTGTTGATGGCTTACTTCCTGTCATAAATAGTTCAACAATGGCACATGGTCAAATTTGTCAATTTGAAAAAAAGCATGCACATTATTCGTCTATCAAACAAGAATAATATGTGTTGTTACCTAATGATGGCTTTACCCTTTTAAGATTTTTCCAAACCAAGCTCGGCGATCTATGAAGGAGTAATAAACAGCTTTTGTTTTCCAAGAACCCCCCCCCCCCAAACCCCCTAAAGTTTGTGTTATATTCTTGAGAATCGGACATTCAAAACCTGCCAATATTCACGTGTCATTTGGATATTACAGTTATTAAATTATTTAGATTTTGGTTCGTATTGGAATATTCAGAAACAACTAGTTATGTAAATTGTATAACTTTTCCTCACGAATCATACCCCGTTGTTTTTAAACTAATACAAAATTAGCACTGGACACTCTCGCACAATCAACATTAATGAAAACAGCTAAAAATAGAAGAAAAAAAAACTTTTTATCAAATCGACAACGGGAGGACAGGGAGCCATTTAGCACCAGGATAGTAGCGAACTTTTTCATTTCTAGATCCGTACGTAGAACTCGTCCACTAAAAAAAATAAAAGAGGCAGCGGGCCAGCCGCTAAAGTAGACAACTCTTAATCGACTCCCGCAGAGATTAGGTTAAGACCATACACTAGTAGGAACTTGTCCATTTAAAAAAACGATAGCGGCAGGGGACAGCCACTGAGGCATACAACTCTTAATCGACTCCCGCATAGATTAGGTTATGACCATACACTAGTATGAACTTGTCCATTAAAAAAACGAAAGCGGCAGGGGACAGCCACTGAAGCATACAACTCTTAATCGACTCTCGCAGAGATTAGGTTAAGACCATACACCCAAGTACATGGAAGCTGTTGGTCCAATGAATTAAATAGGAAAATTGTATTTGACAGTTTCAATGCCTCAAATGTTTTTAATGTATTATATGCACTGTATTTGTTTAAAATGTGTTTTTTTTCCTTCATATAACAAGCTGATTATTTGAGGATTTAAAAAAACAACAACAACATTATCTTTGTTTTCACTTCATTTCATTACTCTTGCTCAGCTTATATACGTCAAATTATAGGCTTAAATGTCTCGTACGCTTGAAATTTAAGATAGGATATTACATTTAATTGACATAAAGCACCTACCTAAGAAAAGAAGACAAATACAAAATCCCGTCTTTTATCTAAACGATACCGTTTTGAAATTATTCCTAATTTGATATTAGAGTTAGCATGCAATAGGAGATTCCTGTTTTCAAGCGAGTGATCAATAGAGATATTCATCAGTGGGGTTTCTTTCCTTGGCTCTTAAAGATATGTATTTTACTGCTACTTGAATTTTTCTAAACCCTGAAAAGATACTTGGCCCATGTTAAATGGTTAGGTTTTTACTTAGAATCATCATTTGGTTGTTGTTTTTTTTGGAGATGATGATATAGCATGACAAATTATGCTTAGAGTGTTTACTTTGTTGAAGTCGCAATAACTTAAATAGGCAGTAATCTAATTTCTAATTAAGTAATTTAAATTATGCATAGACACTTTGCTAATCCCACCATAAATGGCGAACCATATTTTTGCTAGGTATGAAATACCAATCAATAAGCACCCACCCCCCCCCCCCACATTTTTTTTCAACACACACACACACACACACGTGCTGAAAACAAAACGCCAAGCTTGATAAAGAATTGTCAAATGTAATAACATAGAATTAAAAAGATACAAAATAAAATAAATGGGTCCTTACTTCAACGTAGTGCTACTACATTCCTAAATTGCCATCAAATCGAAAAAAGAGGCAGTTTGTAAGATGCATTGTGTAAGAGGCATTATGTAAGAGGTATTATGCAAGAGGCATTATGTAAGAGGTATTATGTAAGAGGCATTATGTAAGAGGCATTATTTAAGAGGCATTATGCAAGCGACATTGTGTAAGACTAGTTATTTAAGAGGCATTATGTAAGAGGTATTATGTAAGAGACATTATGCAAGAGGCATTATTTAAGAGGCAATATGCAAGCGACATTGTGTAAGACTAGTTATGTAAGAGGCATTATGTAAGGCTAGTTATGTAAGAGGCAATATGTAAGACTAGTTATGTAATAGGCAATATGACTGAGGACTAAATTTTAATATGAGACTTGAAATCTGAACACATTGAAATACATCAGCAACAAACAAAGAAACCTCAAACAAACAAACAATCAGCCTTTTAACTTGTTTCTATTTTGAGTCTTATTTTGATTTTATCCGGGTTTTTTTGTGTTTTTTTTTTAATTCATCCTTGAAATCCTCGGCTTATACAAAATGTTGATCTAATTTTAACTAACTAACGCGTAAAGACAGCCGCGCAGGGCGTTTGTACAATGTTTGCATAAGCATGTTTTCGTATGTGTGTCTATCCAGGTAACTGTTCAGCCATCGTATGACAATAACCCGCTTTAAGATAAGTAACATGTGCCCTCGTCTGAAATTGAAGCGGCCAAAACTGAATTCCTTTCTCCTTCAGAAATTGACTTCCTCTTCTGAAAATGTTAGTGTACAAGTTCTAAAGTTCATGAAACCCAATTAACATACAATAATTAAGTAAAACAAAAGAACGGTTTTATTCACTCTACCCATTTGATAACTATTTACATGTCAAGCCATGAACGGCACCCATGTGGCATCGGTCAGAGGGGGAAATCAGTCAGGATAGTAGAGTTTAAAGAGATGTGTTTGAGAGCAGTTTTGAAGGCTGTGATGGTCGGTATATTTCGGATGTGTAGTGCAAGAGAATTCCATTATCTTTATATTTAAAAAAAGAAACAAATAAACACAGAGCAATGAGAAGCTTTTCATCTCCTTAGCTATACACGTTCCCCTTTAGCTGCTCCAAGAATTTATATTATTTGATGGTACTAAACTAAATTGTTTAATAAGCCAGGTCCGTACTGTAGTAAAGTTCGACGACCTGCATCAGCAATATTATATTTGTTCCCTGTGTTTCATTAACAAAAAGCCATTAACAAATAATTAGTGGAATTTAAAGAACATATCGTAATTTAGTTCAGTTATGCTAAAAAGTAAAAATAAATAAATTTCAAACTTTAAAAAAAAATGTTTTCAAAATATACTTTCAACACCAGAAGAAACTAAAAACAGCGACTCCAGCTTAAAGCTGAAAACAGCGACTCTAGCTTAAAACTAAAAACAGTGACTCTAGCTTAAAACTAAAAACAGCGACTCTAGCTTAAAACTAAAAACAGCGACTCTAGCTTAAAAACTAAAAACAGCGACTCTAGCTTAAAACTAAAAACAGCGACTCTAGCTTAAAACTAAAAACAGCGACTCCAGCTTAAAAACTAAAAACAGCGACTCCAGGTTAAAACTAAAAACAGCGACTCTAGCTTAAAACTAAAAACAGCGACTCCAGGTTAAAATTAAAAACAGTGACTCTAGCTTAAAACTAAAAACAGCGACTCTAGCTTAAAACTAAAAACAGCGACTCTAGCTTAAAAACTAAAAAAAGCGACTCTAGCTTAAAACTAAAAACAGCGACTCTAGCTTAAAACTAAAAACAGCGACTCCAGCTTAAAAACTAAAAACAGCGACTCCAGGTTAAAACTAAAAACAGCGACTCTAGCTTAAAACTAAAAACAGCGACTCCAGGTTAAAACTAAAAACAGCAACTCTAGCTTAAAACTAAAAACAGCGACTCCAGGTTAAAACTAAAAACAGCAACTCTAGCTTAAAACTAAAGACAGCGACTCCAGGTTAAAACTAAAAACAGCGACTCTAGCTTAAATCTAAAAACAGCGACTCCAGGTTAAAACTAAAAACAGCGACTCTAGCTTAAAACTAAAAACAGCGACTCTAAGTTAAAACTAAAAACAGCGACTCTAGCTTAAAACTAAAAACAGCGACTCTAAGTTAAAACTAAAAACAGTGACTCCAGCTTAAAACTAAAAACAGTGACTCTAGCTTAAAACTAAAGACAGCGACTCCAGCTTTAAACTACAAACAGCGACTCCAGCTTAAAACTAAAGACAGCGACTCCAGCTTTAAACTAAAAACATCGACTCTAGCTTAAAACTAAAAACAGTGACTCCAGCTTAAAACTAAAAACAGTGACTCCAGGTTAAAACTAAAAACAGTGACTCCAGCTTAAAGCTAAAAACAGTGACTCCAGCTTAAAACTAAAAACAGTGACTCTAGCTTAAAACTAAAGACAGCGACTCTAGCTTAAAACTAAAGACAGCGACTCCAGCTTTAAACTAAAAACAGCGACCCCCGCTTAAAACTAAAGACAGCGACTCCAGCTTTAAACTAAAAACAGCGACTCTAGCTTAAAACTAAAGACAGCGACTCTAGCTTAAAACTAAAGACAGCGACTCTAGCTTAAAACTAAAAACAGCGACTCTAGCTTAAAACTAAAGACAGCGACTCCAGCTTTAAACTACAAACAGCGACTCCAGCTTAAAACTAAAGACAGCAACTCCAGCTTTAAACTAAAAACAGCGACTCTAGCTTAAAACTAAAAACAGTGACTCCAGCTTAAAACTAAAAACAGTGACAACAGCTTAAAACTAAAAACATTGGCTCCAGCTTAAAACTAAAAACAGTGACTCTAGCTTAAAACTAAAACAGTGACGCTAGCTTAAAACTAAAGACAGTGACTCTATCTTAAAACTAAAGACAGCGACTCCAGCTTTAAACTAAAAACAGCGACTCCCGCTTAAAACTAAAGACAGCGACTCCAGCTTTAAACTAAAAACCGCGACTCTAGCTTAAAACTAAAGACAGCGACTCTAGCTTAAAACTAAAGACAGCGACTCTAGCTTAAAACTAAAAACAGCGACTCTAGCTTAAAACTAAAGACAGCGACTCCAGCTTTAAACTAAAACAGCGACTCCAGATTAACTAATTACAGCGACTCTAGCTTAAAACTAAAGACAGCGACTCCAACTTAAAACTAAAAACAGTGACTCCAGCTTAAAACTAAAAACAGTGACTCCAGCTTAAAACTAAAAACAGCGACTCCAGCTTAAACTAAAGACAGCAACTCCAGCTTTAAACTAAAAACAGCGACTCTAGCTTAAAACTAAAAACAGTGACTCCAGCTTAAAACTAAAGACAGCGACTCCAGCTTTAAACTAAAGACAGCTACTCTAGCTTTAAACTAAAGACAGCGACTCCAGCTTAAAACTAAAGACAGCGACTCCAGCTTAAAACTAAAGACAGCGACTCCAGCTTTAAACTAAAAACAGCGACTCTAGCTTTAAACTAAAAACAGTGACTCTAGCTTAAAAATAAAAACAGCGACTCTAGCTTAAAACTAAAAACAGCGACTCTAGCTTAATTTAGAAACAAACAATTAAAATACCAGCTCTTACACAGAGTTCGGGTGTAATGTGTATTTGATGTATACGTCACGATTTAAACTTCAGTGAACATCCTGGCTACATTATTTTTACTAAGTTATGCAACGCATTCACGTCTACAGCCCTAGAAGACAACATCATATGAATGTGAATGTCATGGCCCAGTCACCATGTACATTGGGCGTAACGGCTTCGTAGTCTCAAAGATGCTATGATAAACATTCCATACACTGAAGATTGAAACCAAGGTCAGCGTCAAGGGATTCGTTTACCATTTCTTATACCATGTATAATAACATTTTTACACCATTGGTATAACATTTCATATACCATTTCTTATAACATTTCTTATACCATTTCTTATACAATTTCTCATACTATTTCTTATAACATTTCTTATACTATTTTTTATAACATTTCTTATACTATTTGTTATACAATTTCTTATACTATTTCTTATGTCATTTCTTATGTCATTTCTTATACTATTTGTTATACTATTTCTTATCCTATTTCTTATAACATTTCTTATCCAATTTCTTATGTCATTTCTTATACCATTTCTTATACTATTTCTTATACTATTTCTTATACAATTTCTTATACTATTTCTTATACCATTTCTTATACTATTTCTTATAACATTTCTTATCCAATTTCTTATGTCATTTCTTATATTATTTCTTATCATTATCATCATCATCATTATCAGGTCCCGTAGTCATTCGACCGTTGGGGCGCCACGGATGACATGTACACTATTCTTCTCCATTCCTCTCGGTCTTCTGCCCTACGCATAGCATCGCCTAGTTGCAATCCCGTCCATTCTTTGATATTATCTTCCCATCTTTTTCTTTGTCTTCCTATATTTCTTATAAAAATTCTTATACAATTTCTTATAACAATGCTAATGCTATTACCTCAATTTAAACAAAAAAATATATTAATCACAGAATTGACATAAATGTATTTGTTCCTTTCAGTATTCCATGGTGAGATGGTCTGAACCGAATAAACGATAATGTGCACAACACATAGCTTTGATTTAAGAAAACATATCCAGAAATTAGGACTTACGAAAATGCGAATTTAAAGTTAAACAAGTTAAGCTAAACTTGGTCAAGAGCATCGAATATCCCAGTAGGACACCTCTACACCTGCCGCTGTAGTTTCAGGCAACCATATAAACCAATGAACCGAGAAAACCTTTTTCACCTTTAAAATAACACATTAATTATTTACTACAAAGTTCATAAAAAAATATGAACACAATATTTACCTTAGTCGATGTGATGATGAGTTGAGTTATCCTTAATTTCTGCTATAGGTATGATGTCCTTGTCTTCGGAATCTCTCAGCACCTTTCACATGTCTCTTGTAGTCTCTGCGTCGCTATCTCTAAATATAGAATATAAACACAACCACACGTTAATGTATTGAACGTTTTCTACGATCATCTAGGAAATAGAAAATCTGCTTGGTTATAAAATCGAAAATTACATTTTAAAGCTACCCGAAGCTCCGAACTAAAAGAATAGAAGAGGAATACCTTGTCCTTATATTCTACGCTTGAAGTACCCCTCTTTACACTGACATGACCCCAGACGTCATGTCCTCTTCCGTATTCAGTGTCTGGTATAGAAGATCAAGCTTCACCCCGCTAGATTTTTATTTTATCAGAGGAAACCCCCACACCAATGATTCAGCTCCATACCCATTCTATTCCCCAGTGTGTTAGACCGGTTTCTATCATCACCGGCTCGAATTGTAAAGGCTTTGAAACTGCGATTATGTCGATGACTCTAGTGCACTGTTTTTCCGAATTGTGTGACCGCGACACACTAAGCATTTTGATTTCAGTGAGTCGATCTGTCGAGCTAAAGTAGTTGGCAAACCGCTGAGCTATTGCGTAACATTGTAATCCAAGAAGTATGCCATTTTTTTACGCGCACATTTGCATATCGTTTTTCGTTAGTCTTATTGCTTTCGTCTTCGATCAATTCGGTCGTCTTTGATGTGTTCGTTACGCCGTGTGCGCACCTTGCATACATAGAAGCTCAGGTCATAAATTTGAAAAGCTTTGGACAACGTGGCTCGATTAGTGGAGAACTTGAGTAGTAGGAACAAAAATAGGAACTAAATATTGATCAAATATGTCAGCACACATTTTGAAAGGTAATCCTGCCCAAAATATAATACTATTTCTCCTGTGCCATACGAAGTCGCACACTTTGTATATAATGAGGACGATGGAAGTAAAACAAATTACTTGAAACAAACTTTGGTGAAAAAATAGGCAATTGTTGCTGACCTCGTCGTCATATTTGAATACAATAATTCCCAGTCCGCAAGGAACAATTAAAGAGATGAAATCTCAGCCGTTTGGATTAAAATGTGTGCAATGAAAGACCAGTAGAAAATGTAATATGAGAAGACAAGTAAGCAAGTGTAAAAAAAAAAAGAAGATGAATGTGGAAGATTTAAAAATCTACTACAAGACGTCCGGGGTCAAGATGTATCAGCTGGCTGGCGAGTCGTTGGTCATTTAAACATGATTGGAGGTAACTTGCAACATTACTTGGAGGTAACTTTCAACATTACTTGGAGGTAACTTTCAACATTACTTGGAGGTAAGTTTCAACATTACTTGGAGGTAACTTGCAACATTACTTGGAGGTAACTTTCAACATTACTTGGAGGTATCTTTCAACATTACTTCTAAAATGTTGAAATAGAAATCAGTGATTCCATTGGGGATCGTTGTCTTTCCTCAACTGCATAATGAAACAAACGTAATTAAAATAACCAGTAAATAATTAATGAAGAATATGATGATAATCGTTAGAGTCCATTTGAATTTCCCTCTTAATGGAGCATCTAGACACGAGATAGAAAAACAAAATTTCAAAATATATTATGATCTAGACACGAGAAATAAGCAAATCATTTCAAAATCTAACGTCGCGACCTTTCAAGGCAGTTCATCATGTTGTGGTGACCTCCAACCATTACATTTTTTTTCATTTCTACTTCATAAATTTGTCATTTTCCGATGGTCTTATTCGACCCTTGTATAAGGGCCGTTCGTCCACCAAAGGGGGTCGCCACCCAGGGACGAGGAACCGCTGCTCTAGATGATTCCAATTACTAAGTATTATTTGAGTAGAGGGAAAAAAAAACAGTTTTTTTTTTTTTCTAAATAATTATATTTAATTTTGTTGGTTTGAATATAAATCGCAAGGGGGCTTTTTAAATTTAAAGAAAGTGAAAACACTAACAAAGAATTTTAAATGGTGTAGTACGTTCTAATTTATAGTGATCGACTTTATAAGGAAGATTCCTTTCTATTTGATTAAAACAGAATATTTCATTACTGTGTGCATGTGCAAAAGCCAGTTCTATGGTAAACGAAATATGAACATAATATTTCGCCTTTTTCTCTATATTGTATTTAATTTATTGCATAAATATCACATACATTAATATATAATGCATTCTTATTTTCTTGTTTTACTGAAAAAACCCCATTATTTAACAACCCATCTGTTAAGGGTAAAGTCTTGCATACCACACTACCACCACATGTTCTTAAAGTGAATGTACCACACTGTCAACACATTTTCTTACAGTGAATGATTCAGTTTGTCTTAAAAGTCTAAAATAGAGCCCTACTTCTAATGCAACTGTACTCCGGGTTTAAAGGATACTTAACAAACCACTTATAATTCCGCCCAATGTGCACTTCCTCAGAAAGGCAACCATAAAATAACCGAGCTTTGGCACACAAGTATTAGATGACCAAGCAAAAGTCACATGACAGACTAATAATAAACACAAGTGTTTTCAACACTAACTATTATCGCATGGTTATAATCGCGTCATTAACGGAGGAACAGCAACTGTTTTTTATTTCTACAAAAGCTTTGATCATCAAGTTCAATCACATCACTCACAGCTCATAAACACAACATATTGAATCACAGACAGCTCATAAACACAACATATTATACCACACACAGCTCATAAACACAACATATTGAATCACACACAGCTCATAAACACAACATATTATACCACACACAGCTCATAAACACAACATATTGAATCACACACAGCTCATAAACACAACATATTGAATCACACACAGCTCATAAACACAACATATTAAACCACAGACAGCTCAAAAACACAACATATTAAACCACAGACAGCTCAAAAACACAACATATTAAACCACAGACAGCTCATATACTCAACAAATCACATCACACACAGCTCATAAACACAACATATTAAACCACAGACAGCTCATAAACTCAACAAATCACACCACACACAGCTCATAAACAAAACAAAATAAATCACAGATAGATCATAAAGACAACAGATTATATCACAGACAGTTCATAAAATCAACAATCACATCACAGACAGTTCATTAACACAACATATTCAATCATTGACAGCTTATAAACTCAACCAATCGCATCACAGACAGATCATAAACACAACATAATAAATCACAGATAGCTCTTAAACACAACATGTTATATCACAGACAGCTCATAAACTCAACAAATCACATCATAGACAGCGAAGAAACATAACAAAATAAATCACAGACAGGTTATAAACACAACTTTTCCACCTATGTGAACACCTCTGAGAAAGAAAGAACACTTTATAGGTACATTTTCCCACGCATCCAATATCCACAGAAGAACTCACCGTAACTGCTCGCTGGTGCCACGGCGAGTGAGACGGCATCGCATTCTCGTCTCTCTTCCAACCGTTACCCCTCGTAACCCCCCCCCCCCACACCTTCCCAGCCCACCTTCCAGGCCCCCACGATACACGTTTCGTCCCACAAATCCTGCCTGAGCCGCAGGAATGCTCTCTAGCACAGAACTCGCGTGTCTAATCTTGCCCCAGGCAGGGAGTCCGGTCAAGGTTAGATTTGTTTTGATGAGTCGTCCCTGATCCAGCACTAAATCTCTGCGACTCCTAGGCATTCCTGTTCCTCACGATGCATTTATCTTTTACTGAATGAGTCTATGTGCCGTCAGCGGTGGATATGCCGTCAGCGATGGATATGTCGTCAGGGGTGGATATGCCGTCAGGGGTGGATATGCCGTCAGCGCTGGATATGTCGTCAAGGGTGGATATGCCGTCAGTGGTGGATATGCCGTCAGCGCTGGATATGCCATCAGTGGTGGATATGCCGTCAGCGCTGGATATGCCGTCAGCGCTGGATATGCTGTCAGGGCCAGATAAGCCATCAGTGGTGGATATGCCGTCAGTGGCGGATATGTCGAAGCAACTGGTCACAGGATTTTTAAATGTTTTTATTAAAATTAGCGATATTTTACGACAGTGTCGGATCTACTGCGTAACAACTAGGTAACAAATGATTTATCACAAATACAAACACCTATATAGAAACGAGTAGCGAATGTACGCCTTAGCATAACAGGTGATTGGGGGCAGGGGGCCGGCCTTCAATTCATTGATTTTATAAAATGTGTATATTTGTGTGCCCATTTTCTCCATTTAATTGTGTAATTGATCGACCACGATAAAAGGAGGGGATCATTCAAAACGTAAAATGAAAGCTGAACAAACCTTACGAAACTCAAAAATGAATGACACGCCTGGCTAATGACATGAAATAAGTATATTTGGCTTATTTAGAACCCTGCAGTTTTCTTCATAAAAACAGGATGTTACGATTATCATACACTATTTTCTGCGTTTGAACTAGTTTCAAGCCGCAAATCAGTTCCATAAACAATCTGCTCGTCTATCTATAGGAGCTTAACAAAAGTTATTCAGTGTGACAGTTTATTTGTACTCCATTGCGATCTGGTCTGTAAAACCAGTTTATATTGGCCACGATCAAAACAGCGAAACAGGTTCGACAGTTTTATAGTTAATGCGCTACTAAATGGATATAGCAATTTACTTAAACCTGCAAATTCATGGTGGTGAATAGGGCAATTGCGCCACCATGCCCTACACCATATATCGGCTCTGGTGCTAAGGCTCCGAAATTCGACAACCTTTAAAGCCATCGATCGTAGGAGTTCCATTTACTTACTACCTACTCATGCATGGGACTTCAGAGATATTAATCTCAACTGACTTAACATAGCGCCGGAATTTGTATTACATTCATGGTGTATAGAGCTCGTTGAAGGAGAACACATGTGGTGCGTACATCTAATACATCGGACAGAAATATTCGCATACAGTTTAGTAGCCACGGTTGGTCTAGTGCTACCTCTTCCACACACCAAAAAAATGACACACTGTGGCAGGACAACAATGCCGCTCTTCGTTATAAAGAAACATTTACCGACCGACGGAAGCGGACTCCAAGCTCCCCAAACCGTCACACATCACTGCACACGAGTGCATCGTTATGAGTTAGACGTGCTGAGGTTTTATTTATATCGAGCGCTGGTTTGACGTTAAAAAATCGAATCGTAAAGACGTCATATGCTATAGTTACTTTTAAGTTGTCTTTGAATTGTGTCCAGATTAGGTACATTTTCTTTGTCTGCCTAAATTCAAACAAATTTATCCTAATTATTTGTTTTCCTAAATTCATACAACTGTATACCGCTCTTCAAAAAGATATCACTGCTAAGCATCTTCATTGCATTAACTCATCATCATCACCATCATGTCCCTTAGTCCTTACACCGTAGTGGCGCCACAGATGACGTGAAAACTATCATTCTCCATTCCTCTCTGCTTTCTGCACTTCGCACAGCATCGAGGAGGAGAAGCAATGATAAGTGCCCTAATCAATATTTGTAACAAAATATGGCTGACAGGGGAATGGCCCAAATCATGGACGCAATCACTCATTATCACCCACCCCAAGAAAGGTAACCTACAGCAATGCCACAATTATTTCACCATTAGCTTAATAAGCCACCCAAGCAAGGTCATGCTAAAAGTCATAATGAACCGATTAAAACTTTATGCCGACAAAATCATTGCTGAAGAATAGGCGGGCTTCAGGCAAGGGCGTGGCTCTACTAGGTAGATCCGAATATGTGAGAAATATGCTCTAACACCAACAAAACCTATACCACGTCTTTGTGGATTTCTAGAAAGCATTCGACAGGGTTTGGCATGCTGCCATCATCGGCCACTACGACATCAACACAAAACCAACCAGAATGATATGCAGCCTCTATGATAAGGCCACCAGTGCAGTCTTCTTCAACAATAGCATCGGAGAATGGTTTAAGAACAAGGTTGGAGTACGACAAGGTTGCTTGCTCTCCCCCGCCCTGCTCAACATCTTCTTGGAGAGAATTATGTCAGATGCACTGGAAACGCATGTAGGGACATTCAGCATTGGTGGCAGAATAATCACCAACCGACGCTTTGCGGATGACACAGACGGACTGGCTGGAAGCAAAGAAGAGCTAGCCAACCATAGCACTAAGTGCGTTGCATAAAAATTTGGTTTCAGTTGTGGAACACAGTGGTAATAGTATTATAAATAAGTATGTTAAGCTAAGTATAGTAAGCTAAGTATGGTAAGCTGAGCATGATATGCTGAGTATGGTATGCTGAGTATGGTAAGCTGAGAATGGTAAGCTAAGCATGGTAAGCTAAGTATGGTAAGTTAAGTATGGTAAGCTGAGTATGGTAAGCTAAGTATGGTAAGTTAAGTATGGTATGCTGAGTATGGTACGCTGAGTATGGTAAGCTAAGTATGGTAAGCTAAGTATGGTAAGTTAAGTATGGTAAACTGAGTATGGTAAGCTAAGTATGGTAAGCTAAGTATGGTAAGCTGAGTATGGTGAGCAACGTATGGTAAGCTAAGTATGGTAAGTTAAGTATGGTATGCTGAGTATGGTATGCTGAGTATGGTAAGCTAAGTATGGTAAGATAAGTATGTTAAGCTAAGTAAGATAAGCTAAGTATGGTAAGATACGTATGGTAAGCTAAGTATTGTAAGCTAAGTATGGTAAGCTAAATATGGTAAGCTAAGTGTGGTAAGCTGAGTATGGTAAGCTAAGTATGGTAAGATAAGTATGCTAAGCTAAGTAAGATAAGCCAAGTATGGTAAGCTAAGTAATAAAAATTTAAAGTATGGTAAGCTAAGTATGGTAAGCTAAGTATGGTAAGCTAAGTATGGTAAGATAAGTATGCTAAGCTAAGTATGTTAAGCTAAGTGTGGCAAGCTAAATATGGTAGCTAAGTATGGTAAGCTAAGTATGTTAAGCTAAGTATGATAATTTTAGTATGGTAAGCTTAGTACGGAAAAGTTAAGTATGGTAAGCTAAGTATGGTAAGTTAAGTATGGTAAGCTAAGTATGCTAAGCTAAGTATGTTAAGCTAAGTATGGTAAGCTAAATATGGTAGATAAGTATGGTAAGCTAAGTATGATAAGTTTAGTATGGTAAGCTAGGTACGGTAGCTAAGTATGGTAAGCTAAGCACGGTAAGCTGGGTATGGTAAGCTAAGTATGGTAAGCTAAGAATAGTTAGCTGAATATGGTAAGCTGAGTATGTAAGCTAAGTATGGTGCGCTAAGTATGGTAAGCTAATTATGGTAAGCTGAGTATGGTAAGCTAAGTATGGTAAGCTAATTATGGTAAGCTAATTATGGTAGGCTCAGTATGGTAAGCTAAGTATGGTAAGCTAATTATGGTAAGCTAAGTATGGTAAGCTAAGTATGGTAGGCTCAGTATGGTAGGCTTAGTATCGAGTGAGGGGAAGAGTAACAGATGTGTGCGGGGAGGAGTAACAGATGTTGCAACGGAAAGGACAAATTTAATGATTCCGAAATGATGGCACACATATGTATAGTGTAAACATTATGGAACGCTTGTGTGCTGCAATCTCAATTTTACTGTGAACTCTTTTTTTTAATTTGTTACGGTTTTATGTATAGTTTTATTACTCGACCTCGACCTATTGTAATGACCTCGGCGTACTGAAATGACCTGGACCTACTGTAATGATCTCGGCCATACTCTATAGCAGTTCCTGTTTATCCCCAAATAGTCTCTCCTTCACTACATTTTCCACGCCCCTGACTACCAACTCATCTCTCCATCTACAAAATGTACCACACCAACTGAAAACAAGCTCTCTACTATTATCCCAATTTAACTTTTCAACCACTATGTATAAATAACGCCCCGCTCTATTCGATGGTTTCACCCTCTTCAGTTTCCTCTATTTGGTTTATTCAATTCGGCTTACTCTATTTTTGGTTTCCTCTGTTTTTGCGGCTCTCAACCTGTGGGTCGCGACCCCTTTGGGGGTCCAACGACCCTACACAGGGGTCGCCTAAGACAATCGGAAATCACATATTTATGAAGTAGCAACGAAAATAATTGTATTGCTGGGGAATAAACAGGACATGAGCAACTGTGTTAAAGGGTAGCGGCAGTAAGAAGGTTGAGAACCACTGGTCTATTCTGTTTCCTCTATTCGGTTTCCGCCGTTCTTCAACCCTCTACTAAAACAGTGTCCCACCCCTTATAAAATTACGATAATATGTGTTCTTCCTCGATCTCATCTACGTTCCAACATGTTACTATAATTGTAAATGATAAGAATATCAATGTGTTAATCACTGGGGTCAGACAATTTATTTAGATAATATTCTATATCCCCAGTGTATCACGTACAGAATGTTGGGACTTACAAATAATGAACACAAAAAGTGTTTTGATTGGGTCATGTGATAACAACAAGTCTGAGAGTTTAGCAGCCGAGATAAATAACTTTGATTGGTAAATCATGTAAGGCATACGAAAGATTTGAAGTGGAAGGAGATTGTATGAAATTATGACAAGGATTGAGATTTGGGTGATTGTGATTCCAAGTCTGTCTCTTTCTGTACAGTTGTATTTCATCGGTTGGATATTACAGTGAATGTTTAAATTAAAATAGTCACCGATTGAACCTGGTCAACGTATCGACTATAATTTTATAACTTAATACAACAGCAGCAGCAATGCTAGGTGACAGGATCAATTCATATGTAGTCCGGTAGGTAATTGTCTTGGTGTTTCATTGTTTCAAAGTATTTACACCGTTGAAGCATATCCTTACACTCTCCTTATTCTTTTGTTCCAAATTCCCATCCAATCTTTCAATCCTCAACTAATCAATCTCTTTTTACCTTACCTTCACAGAAATAATCTTTTGTATCAGATCGTTACATTTATTCCCATCAATATCTTAGTGCTGCGCCAACAAAATGGAAACATCTACCCATTATCCCTTCTCCCTAACCCTAACGGCTCCTACACATTTTGACCACTTAGCTATCACATGAACCAAGTCTTCTCCCTAACCCTACCGGCTCCCACACCTTTTGGCCACTTAGCTATCACATGAACCAAGGCTTCTCCCTAACCTTACCGGCTCCCACTGCAATAGACCACTTAGCTATCACATGAACCAAGTCTTCTCCCTAACCCTACCGGCTCCCACACCTTTTGACCACTTAGCTATCACATGAACGAAGTCTTCTCCCTAACCCTACCGGCTCCCACACCTTTTGACCACTTAGCTATCACATGAACCAAGTCTTCTCCCTTACCTTACCGGCTCCCACTGCAATTGACCACTTAGTTATCACATGAACCAAGTCTTCTCCCTAACCCTACCGGCTCCCACACCTTTTGATCACTTAGCTATCACATGATCCAAGTCTTCACCCTTACCTAACCGGCTCCCACTGCAATTGACCACTTAGTTATCACATGAACCAAGTCTTCTCCCTAACCTTACCGGCTCCCACTGCAATAGACCACTTAGCTATCACATGAACCAAGTCTTCTCCCTAACCTTACCGGCTCCAACTGCAATAGACCACTTAGTTATCACATGAACCAAGTTTTCTCCCTAACCTTACCGGCTCCCACTGCAATTGACCACTTAGCTATCGCATGAACCAAGTCTTATCCTCAAGGCAAAACGTTTCATGTAAACCACACAGCCATATCAAATATCGTTAACATATGAGCAGTGTCGTAGCTAAGGGTTGCGGGGATGCAGACCAACCCGGGTGAAACCATCTCAGGGGGGCACCACATTGAAAAGTTTCATATTTACAGTTCATACACTGCTCGGTCTAACTGAATTTTTATAAAAGGAAAACTGATCACACGTACATTTTCCACGCATGTATCCAATCCAGATCCATATGTATTTAAATCATCAAGGTTGATGCGTCAGAATAATGGTGACCATATAAATAGGTCATAATAACACTGTTTTGACAATGATTCAACGCCGATTAAAGTGTTCGGTAACTTTTGTAAGTGACTGAAAGCTATAGTTATCTAAGTTCTGAGAAAACTATTGATATCAAATAAAATGTGGTGGGGCGCTTCTAAGAACATGGTACAGTTCTTAAGTACATTTATCTTCAGGCCTTCCATTAATTTAATTTTTGTTCTCGTCAATGTTATACCGTGGACTTCTTTTAACAAGACGAAATTCATCGTGGAAGTCGGGGTGGCAGGTGGGTAAATTCGGGGTGGGAGGTGGGTGAAGTCGGGGTGGGAGGTGGGTGAAGTCGGTGTGGGAGGTGGGTGAAGTGGGGGTGGGAGGTGGGTGAAGTCCGGGTGGGAGGTGGGTGGAGTCGGGGTGGGAGGTGGGTGAAGTCGGGGTGGGAGGTGGGTGAAGTCGGGGTGGTATGTGGGTGAAGTTGGGGTGGGAGGTGGGTGAAGTCGGGGTGGGAGATGGGTAAAGTCGGGGTGGGAGGTGGGTGAAGTCGGGGTGGGAGGTGGGTGAAGTCGGTGTGGGAGGTGGGTAAAGTCGGGGTGGGAGGTGGGTGAAGTCGGGGTGGGAGGTGGGTGGAGTCGGGGTGGGAGGTGTGTGAAGTCGGGGTGGGAGGTGGGTGAAGTCGGGGTGGGAGGTGGGTGAAGTCGGGGTGGGAGGTGGGTGAAGTCGGGGTGGGAGGTGGGTGAAGTCGGGGTGGGAGGTGGGTGAATTTGGGGTGGGAGGTGGGTGAAGTCGGGGTGCGAGGTGGGTGAAGTCGGGGTGGGAAGTGGGTGAAGTCGGTGTGGGAGGTGGGTGACACCTTGAGTTACCACACCGGGGGACACCAACCCTAGCTACCTCACGGCATAAGAGTAATTGTCTTTGGCGAAGCGTTGGTATAATATTTGGCTCCACGTTCATTCTGAGCATAAGAAAAGATTGTATGTCTCCCTACGCGGCCCACTTTTCACAGTGGTAGAGTTTAAAACAAAAGGGAAGTCTACATGTTGACGTCAGCAAATTTTGAGTTTGAATTGTATCTATTTATAAACCTTGAGGTTCAACGTTGTAGGATATAAACTTACTTACAAAAAGTGAAATAGATATGTATTATATTAAATTAAAAAGAATATCTACAGTCAGAATAAAATACTATCCCAACAGCACCTCGCCCCCACTTTTTCTCCACTTTAAAAAAACAGCAACAAATTTGCAGATTCTGTTTCAGAAACTAAATTTAATCCAATTTTGAAAACAATCTTTCGATTGACAAACATCAGTGAACAAACCCAGCCCAAACCGATCTAATTTTCTATTTATCTTAATAAGGCGAAGCATCGCGGGTAGACATTATTTGACGGATTCCGCAAGGTGTGAGGCCTACTGAAGAAAGGTGTGAGGCCTACTGGAGCAAGGTGTGAGGCCTACTGGAGCAAGATGTGAGGCCTACTGGAGCAAGGTGTGAGGCCTACTGGAGCAAGTTGTGAGGCCTACTGGAGCAAGGTGTGAGGCCTACTGGAGCAAGGTGTGAGGCCTACTGGAGCAAGTTGTGAGGCCTACTGGAGCTTCGTTCTGTTGATTTTTAGGGTTCTTTAACGCAGTCAATCAATCCAAAGGCGGCGTTGTATTATTTTGGCCCTAAAACCCAGAGTGCCTGCTACTGTAAACTTGAAATGCTGGGTGTTTGACGGGCAATCTAACCAGTGTGACAAACCAAGTGATTTGGTGTCAGACGGGCAATCTAACCAGTGTGACAAACCAAGTGATTTGGTGTCAGACGGGCAATCTAACCAGTGTGACAAACCAAGTGATTTTGTGTCAGACGGGCAATCTAACCAGTGTGACAAACCAAGTGATTTGGTGTCAGACGGGCAATCTAACCAGTGTGACAAACCAAGTGATTTGGTGTCAGACGGGCAATCTAACCAGTGTGACAAACCAAGTGATTTGCTGTCAGACGGGCAATCTAACCAGTGTGACAAACCAAGTGATTTGGTGTCAAACGGGCAATCTAACCAGTGTGACAAACCAAGTGATTTGGTGTCAGACGGGCAATCTAACCAGTGTGACAAACCAAGTGATTTGGTGTCAGACGGGCAATCTAACCAGTGTGACAAACCAAGTGATTTGGTGTCAGTCGGGCAATCTAACCAGTGTGACAAACCAAGTGATTTGGTGTCAGACGGGCAATCTAACCAGTGTGACAAACCAAGTGATTTGGTGTCAGACGGGCATTCTAACCAGTGTGACAAACCAAGTGATTTGATGTCAGACGGGCATTCTAACCAGTGTGACAAACCAAGTGATTTGGTGCCAGACGGGCATTGTAACCAGTGTGACAAACCAAGTGATTTGGTGTCAGAAGGGCAATCTAACCAGTGTGACAAACCAAGTGATTTGCCTCTATCTCTCTATTCCCTTTTCCGCCTTGGTGAAAATCCTTCCAAGCTATTTAAACTCATAGTTTTGGTAAAGCAGCTGACTACCGATTCTTACATCATTATTTGAGTACGACATATTGTAGTAATCTCGGCCTACTGTAATGATCTCGGCCTACTGTAATGATCTCGGCCTACTGAAATGATCTCGGCCTACTGTAATGATCTCGGCCTACTGTAACGATCTCGGCCTACTGTAATGATCTCGGCCTACTGTAATGATCTCGGCCTACTGAAATGATCTCGGTCTACTGAAATGATCTCGGCCTACTGTAATGATCTCGGCCTACTGAAATGATCTCGGCCTACTGTAATGATCTCGGTCTACTGTAATGATCTCGACCTTCTGTAATGATCTCGACTTACTTTAATGACCTCGACCTACTGAAATGACCTCGACCTACTGTAAGGATCACGGCTTACCTACTGAAATGACCTCGACCTACTGACACGACCTCGACCGACTGCAAATGACCTCGATATTAGTTTTGCTTATTTTCATTCCATAAACTTGTTGGGTATTTTTAAGAATATCAATACGGAAAATAATTGGTATGTATAAAAAATAGGATTCTTCTAAAATGTTGTAGTTTTTTTTTTAATTAATCGAATTTAGGTAATGAGGTGATTTCAGCTTCTCTGGTATTAAAATTTATGTTTCTAAAATGCAAAAATCACAACTCCCAAACCCCGTGACGCATTTTTAGTGTATGAACTTTTAGGGATCTTGTTGGTATCAGCCTTACAGTTGTCAAGTTTCAATGTTCGATGTTCATGGGATGTGGTCCATTGATTATTGATAGATCGCGACACTTGCTTTTCTGTTGCAGATTGATATTGATTTATTTTGTGTGGCTTTCCTTCTATTCCACAATAGGATTTTTTTTTTTGGTAATTTCTTTTATGAAAGGAAGACTCACGCTAAAGAGGTGAAACACATGACCCATATTAAAACAGGGCAATAATGACACATGGCCGATCTTAACACAGAGCTAATATTGACACGGAGCCAATATTGACACGGAGTCAATATTGACACAGTGATCACATTGACGCAGGGCAGATATCGTCACAGGGCCCAAATGGACATAGATTCAATTTTGACACAGGGCCAATATTTACACTGAGCCAATATTGACACAGGGCCCGTATTAACAAAGATGCAGAGCAAATATTGATTTTTGCCCCATATTGACAGGGCTCATACTGAGACAGAGCCAACATTGACACATGTCCTAAAATGACACAGGTTGTATATTTACACAGAGCCAATATTGACAAAGGGCCCATAATGACACTCGGAGCAATCGTTATGCAAGACTTAATATCTCATTGAAAGGATCTTTTAAATTGTCACATGAATATCATTTTTTTTGAGACACATAGATGTCAAAAAATGGGAGCGTAGACAGCACCGAAAGTTCAGTTTGATGCTTCCACGTATTAAAACCGCCGCTGTTCAACTATACGTCACAGGAAAGCAAGGACTGGGCATTGACAGTTTTTCTTTGGATGTGAATCTTCTTCTTTGTCAAACTGGTGTCCTTGTAAATATATTTTATTATTTGATTATCTGAGGGCGTCTATGGAAAGGAAAGATTAAGAATGTATTCACAATGTTAGAATTCATAGTTACACTTTATTATTTTCATCTAAAAGTTTTTGTTGTTGCTTTTTGTCTAATATCAATATTTGTTATCTTAAGTATAAGAGCTCAGATGATTTCTTGAAATTTAATGCGTAACTTCGAGTCTAATGAGTTCAAAGAGATTTTGTAATAAGATTTTAAAATAGAGGGAAAGGCGATAATTCACCTGATATTGCGTCTGAGTGATGTAGTCAGACATTTGTTCAAAGTAGATCTACTCGAGTGCTGGCGTGGCTTAACAAGCGGGCAAGGAACATAGGGTCATGCCAATGTATATTCATTATTTGATATATATATTTAAAAAGCAACACCATTCACACATAAATTAATTGTCCATCCTGAGTAGCTGGCACCTGCTTGTTTTCCCTGATGTCCCTTGTCCTCCTGGCATAACGTGTCTCCTGCGGACATCACAGGCGTGGTTATTTGGTCCGGAGACAAGACAGTCGTCTGTAATTTCACACCGCCGCTGCCCTGACCATTCCATTACACCTTCACCCGCCCATTACTAACCCAACATTTCCATTAGTCTGATGGTCGGGCCAGACCGGATTTTTCTTGTTTATATTTTATTTTTAAGACAGTGTGTTTTTTTTACTTCCTTCGGTGTCAGCTTCTTGTAAGTCAACCAGTAGTAGAACGTGTCTTCAAGAGAAACTGAGAGTCTGTGATCTGGCGCTGAGTTTGTGATTGATTTTGAGCTGTAAATTAACTAAGTGAACTGTCGGCGTACTAGATCAATTGGACGGAGTCGCAAAGTGGTGTCAGTGATGAGGTGCTAGAAAATGGGGTCATTCATGAGGTGTCACAAAGTGACGTTAGTGACGAGGTGTTACAAAATGGTGTCTGTGACGAGTTGGAACAAAATGGTGTAGAGTCTATAAAAACTCCGTCACTGGGTCAAATGAATAACATTAGTATAAAATATGTACTCGTTGTTAACGTGTCACTTCACTATTGTTTGAAATAATACCTTTTTTAAAGTTATTGTGTTTTATATTACAAGTTATATTCAAAACTTTACATAAAATAAAAAGAATTGATATTCGATAAAATCATAAATAATACATACAATGAAATATTAGACTAAAAATACAAAAATTGAAGGAAATTATAGAAATAAAATAGTAATAAACTCTTCATATTTTTGAAATTGGGAGATCTTTGACTATTAGTTTCATGTATGATGTAACGAAGCCACAAATCTTAAAGCATTTAGAGTAGAGTTTAATCAATGTCAAGATCTCAAGTAAAACATTTATTCCTTTATCAGTTTTTTTACAATTATATATTAAACATCCAAATAATAAAAATTACTTTATCTATGAATCCACGGCATGGTTAGAAGGCAATCAGCTATTTGGGTGTATACAAAATAATATATGACACTGTTTGGGTTAAGCTAATTATATCCGTAACAGAAGGTAAACATTTTAGGAATGCTACGTAGCAGGTTCAGAGAGTACGCAATATGCCTGTTGTGGCTTTAGGCTTACGATTGAAATCTATATATGAACATGGGTGTGCTAGAAACTGATTAAGAGTTTTGGTTGCAGTACGTTTTATGGAGTATTTGTAAAAGTTTTATATGTCATTGCCTCAATGTTTCAATCGCTTCATCACTTATAAATATTGTCCGTATTATTAGAATTAGGAAATACACGTAAAGTATAACTGGGCCAATAAACTGTGCTGATAGCTTCTTTTAAGAACGATGGAGCATCGTGGTGACATTTCAAGGGTAGAGATAACAAAGGTTAAGCTATTCATTAAAGATTTGAGGTTAATTCATACGTGAACTAGCTTATGGCTAAGTGAAGAATTTGCTCGTTAAGATGCTGAATCAAATGACATGTTTAGCATGCTCTTCAAGAGCCGTCTACAATTATTCATAATTAATTTCATGCGAATTTTAATGACAAGGAGACGGATATTTGCATTGAGTTCACGATACGAAGAAGTCACTGTGGTATAACTGTAATAAACGACCCCTAAAAAAAAAGTTTTTACGTCATGCATTCAAGTAACCCACTTTACAAGAATCACAATTAGTGCCCCCCCCCCCCCCCACACACACACACAGCGCAGGGCTCTCAACCGCATACTTTTTTCACTCCTCTGAACTTAATAATATTCAAAGACACAACAGCTTTTAAACAACATATTAACTATTTAAGAAAAAAAATATAAAAACTACCCACCAAACGCAGTTGCGAATTTTTGCAAGAATCTCATTTAGCGCAATTATCGGGAATTTCATTTTGATCTTTCCCGTGAAAATCAGGAATAACAGATTTCGGCGAGGTGGGGGGTTGGGCCTGAAAATGAAAAAAAAAAAAAGACGTGCTGTCATCGGCGATGAGTCTATGTGCCAATTTTAAGCTCGATAGCTTACGGGAAGTGGGCAAATTAGCCGTCTGAAAATGTTGCCACCCAGCCAGCCACAAACAGAAGGGAAGTTAATGTAAAGGGTTATAAAATGAACAGAGATATCTTTTACGTGTAATGGAACGTATTATGAATTATTCATTGAAAATCTGAATTTATTTCGAGATCAACAAAAAATAAGCCAAAACAAAATAAAAGCATGTGTTTTTTGGCGCATTGCAACTTAACAATGCCTGTTATTAATATTACTAACATTTTACTATTCCTATTCTATACCTGAATTGTGGCTATACACGTGACTAATTTTGTGTAATCAGCACGATGATGATGAATGTCAATGAACGAAATGAAAAAAAACCTTAGGTCTCATATTCATTATTAATTTTAAAAAAATTCAAATCCATAACACTAATTGAAATGTTACCATGCCCTATAGGATATTTTTTCACAATATTTTTAAAATATGCTAAGTCAGCATTAATGAGGATGACAGTGATACATCAAAATGAAATGTTGAATAGCTAGCCGATAACGTTATAGCGACAATCACTTTCAGCAAAAACAAAAAATCAACCGAAAGTTAACTTTTCTGTTTCGAAACTACGCCGGAAGTGATCAATGGCAAATTCTAGTGCCGAATTCTAAATATCTGACGGAAACAGGGCCTACTTCAGTAGTCATAAAATACGCAAACATAAAATCATTACAAGAAAAACTATTTAAAAAAAAAATATAAATAAAACTGTATTCAGACAAGTTGTAGCATTCGCAAGTGAAACTTGGACCCCAACAAATACAGCAGAAACTGGCTGAGGAAAAATATGATGTAGAATACGAACCAACAAGAAATTGTAAAGTCTATATCAGGATCCCATGCTAGTAGCAGAAATAAATAAGGGCAGGCTACGCTGGGCTGGACTCTTAGAAAGAATGCCACATGACAGAGGAGTGAAGAGTGTGCACCACCAAAACCCCAGTGGAAAACGGCTCAAATGCAGACATTGGCTAAGATGGATGGATGATGTGGAAAAAGGTCTACAGCAGCTGGGAATCCAAGCATGAAAAGGAAAGGCATTAGTTAGGTTTCAAACATAGTAAGAGTCTAGGCAGGCCAAACACCTGTGGCGCCACAGTTATAGGATTAGAGAGAGTAGAGTTCATGTAAATTTTGAATTTAATCGTATAAGCTTAATAAAAGTTTATCAGAGGAAAAATGCTATTTACGTAAACATGTGTTACGAAATCCTTTCTCGATTTATGAACTACGTGTTTTTGCGAAAGATTTACAGATAGTATAAATTAGATGTGATTCGAATTGTTTTGTTAAAAATTTAAATGAAGAGAACATTTTTGCAAATCTTTTGATGTAACAGATATATTCAATAGACCGTGGATTTCTACAATTATTACCCTGTTATCAATGGGTAATATGTATAACGGTTTAATTCCTGTTTACAAATCAGATAATATATGAACAATGAGATAAATATAGGAATCTCCTAAACCCAGAGGCGTGGCTAGAATGTTTGGCGCCCAGGGACAAGATTCATTTTAAAGCGCCCTCTTTTCCTTTTTTCAACTTTCAAACCCATTATTTTCATCAATAAATTAATATTAAAGCACCTTTTGACGCCCTTAACTAGCTTGCGTTCGGGTACATCTGTACCCCCCCTGCCCCTCCTACGATGCGCCTCTGCCTAAACCTGTTGTATTTGTCCTAATCAACTGATTCATCTCACCGGCTAGCTTTGCTTGCTATCAATAAAACTAACATGAAGGCGCGAATTCTCAGGCTCACTATACTTCAAAAATAACCGAATCATGTTATCTTATGGTCTCTTGCAGATAGAAACAAATCGGACGTTATCGTGGTCATTTCGTATTCTGGAATGAAATTCACTAATTAAGTCAACCTTACTTCGAAATAACAAATTACACGCAGGAAATCAACAAACAGATGTATAAGATGAACAGAACAAGTCATTTTGTGCGTGGTTTACTGACAGTAAAGCATTTTCTCCTTTTACTATTGCAAGCTTCCGGAAAGCCTCTCACTCTTTTAGACTGGTTTTGCGTCTGCAAACCTTTATTCTCTGTATCCAGTTTCATGAAAGGAAGTTTGACTTTATTCTCTGTATCCGGGTTCATGACAGGAAGTTTGACTTTATTCTCTGTATCCAGTTTCATGGCAGGAAGTTTGACTCGTGTTGATAACGTTAGATTTCGATCTTTACAAAAATATTTTCAATTCACAAGAATTGGAAACTATCAGAAAGTTAATGCAAAATAATAAGAGTTTCTATTTGATTATTACGTTGTAACAGTTGTATAGATCTGTATTTTTATTTAGAAGCCATTATTTTACGTCAAGATTTTTTAGTTAAAAAATTTTCTTTAATTGTATTAGCCAAGCGTAAGAGTATCCGGAAATTTGATGGAAAGAAATTTCGTCGACGGAAAATTGATCGACGGAAATTCGATCGAACGGAAATTTGGCGAAAATTTTAACGTGTGAACTGAAAAAAAGATTCGACAAAATTTCCATTCGATCAAATTTCCGTTGATCAATTTTCTGTCGACGAAATTTCTTTCGATCAAATTTCCGGTAACCAGCGTTAGCGTTAGGTGAACTTTGAACTTTTACACTTTTGTTTAACCATCAGAGGCGATTACTTCCGGTTTGTTCCCATCAGACGTTTCCTTTCTTTAACTCGGCTTAGTGACCAGCCTAGGCCAGGCTGAGCTGAAAACGATTTGTTGTTGTCTTGATTACGTTCCAAACCGTCAGTTCGCTTCGAGGTAAATGCTGGCCTTGACATCGATTCTAAAAACCCTTTCAGCAGCTTACGATGTTTGCCAGGAACGGTATGTATATTTAAGTGCTGGATTAGCTCAAAACGTCAGGAAATGACGTGACGGAGGAAAGGTCATTTGATTTAGAGGAAGAGATAGGTCACGTGAAAGTTACAGGGAGATGTGTCACGTGATGCACAGATCAGTTTCGTCTTATGATGTAGAGAATGGATATCTCGCGTGATGCATAACTGAGATATCAAATGTCATATAAAAAAGAATATGCCATTAGCATAGATGGGAATCAACTTAGAAGCTCTGGGGAAACAAAACTTATCACGGAATAGTGTATATCGATATCTTCCAAGGAAAGACCTTATTTTAAAAAAGATTTCTAGCCCAGCTGTTCTTAACCTGTGGTCGCAACCCATTTTGGGGTCGAACAACCCTTACACAAGGGACGTCTAAGACCATCGAAAAAAACACATATTTATGAAGTAGCAACGAAAATAATTAATGGTTGGGGGTCACCACAGCATGATGAGCTGTATCAAAGCGTCACGGCATTAGGAAAGTTGAGAACCACTGTTCTAGCGAATATGTCCTGTTCAGGGTTTCAAGTAGTTTCAACCGCAAAGAACAATAATTGAGGTGAAATTAATGAAGAACTAATCGGACAATTTTAATTAACTGGAAATTATCTTTCTTATTGGAATCAGATACAAAATAATGTATACGATTTAGCTCGGTCACACCGTCATGCACAAGAGACTGCCATTCAAGGATCGGTCTCATTAGCCACACGAAGAGCTGCAACCAGACAAGATAATCTATCGTCTCTCGTAGACGGAAAGATGCCATACCATACCATACCGTACCGTCATCAGATATGACTAGCTCTCTTGAAGTATAGTAGTTAGGTACTTGAGATTTTTTAAAAGATTACAAATGGTATTGAAGTGTAGATTCGCTTAGACGTGTCTATTAACAAAAAATGTAACACAAACTTAAACAGCACAAATGTAACCGACTTTGTAAAGTACGAGCGTTCGAGTTGATGCTAGACTAAATGTGATTTAAACATTTTATCAAATGTATAAAATGTAAATTCTATCTATCTATCTATCTATCTATCTATCTATCTATCTATCTATCTATCTATCTATCTATCTATCTATCTATCTATCTATCTATCTATCTATCTATCTATCTGTCTGTCTGTCTGTCTGTCTGTCTGTCTGTCTGTCTGTCTGTCTGTCTGTCTGTCTGTCTGTCTGTCTGTCTGTCTGTCTGTCTGTCTGTCTGTCTGTCTGTCTGTCTGTCTGTCTGTCTGTCTGTCTGTCTGTCTGTCTGTCTGTCTATCTATCTATCTATCTATCTATCTATATATCTATCTATCTATCTATCTATCTATCTATCTATCTATCTATCTATCTATCTATCTATCTATCTATCTATCTATCTATCTATCTGTCTGTCTGTCTGTCTGTCTGTCTGTCTGTCTGTCTGTCTGTATGTCTGTCTGTCTGTCTTTCTTTCCGTTTGTCTATCTATCTATCTATCTATCTATCTATCTATCTATCTATCTATCTATCTATCTATCTATCTATCTATCTATCTATCTATCTATCTATCTATCTATCTATCTATCTATATATCTATCTATATATCTATCTATATATCTATATATCTATCTATCTATCTATCTATCTATCTATACATCCATCCATCTATCCATCTATCTGTTTGTCTGTATTGTTATATATCTATATATCTAAATATTTACAAAGACCGAGCGGTTTAAACTGAGTCAGTCTTAAGCTGGTGGTCTGGAATTCAATCACCACAAAATGCCTAGACAAGTAAACACAACACCAGCATCCCGGGTGGATAGGACTAATTAACATTGGATGGCAACTTATCTAAGAGAACACCTTGGATGGCAACTCATCTAAGAGAAAACCTTGGATGGCAATTCATCTAAGAGAAAACCTTGGATGGCAACTTATGTAAGAGAAAACCTTGGATGGCAACTCATCTAAGAGAAAACCTTGGATGGCAATTCATCTAAGAGAAAACCTTGGATGGCAACTTATGTAAGAGAAAACCTTGGATGGCAACTCATCTAAGAGAAAACCTTGGATGGCAACTCATCTAAGAGAAAACCTTGGATGGCAACTCATCTAAAAGAAAACCTTGGATGGCAACTCATCTAAGAGAAAACCTTGGATTGCAACTCATCTAAGAGAAAACCTTGGATGGCAACTCATGTAAGAGAAAACCTTGGATGGCAACTCATCTAAGAGAAAACCTTGGATGGCAACTCATCTAAGAGAAAAGCTTGGATGGCAACTTATGTAAGAGAAAACCTTGGATGGCAACTCATCTAAGAGAAAACCTTGGATGGAAACTTATGTAAGAGAAGGCGAGCTCTGAAATCAAACCCGGAGATGGAGTCCCGTAGGCTTAATGACATTGACACCAGGAAAATTCCGACAACTCCTGTGAGGCACAACACATAAGGAGCACGGTGAACACCCACGCTAGATCAATGATATATTATTAAGAGAAATTAATTCAGCAAAGAAGTCAACAAATCGAATAAACATAGAAAATCCCATGTTTTAAAAAATAAATTTCAAGTTCTCGGACAAAAAGACAGGAGGAAGAATCCTATTACCAGTCGGCTTCATTTCTGAAATAGAAAGCTTCACTCGTGTGTCATGTAGCTTTAAAACAAGCTTAAATGTGGGCTTGTTTCGTGTCCTCAAAAAAGCAAACCCACCAGATTCAACGACCGCCTACCAGTCTTAGACGTATTGTCCACATTTAGATTAAAATGATCTGATGGGTTAAAGTGTCGCTGTCATTGACAGCTTGTAAATTGAGCTCGTGGCATTCCATAAAAAGACCATACCTTTTAAATCAGGTTAGAATTCAGTTTCAACTTTTTTGTTGAAGACTCTATTTTAATTTATTGTTCTTTGGTTTTGTTTTAAATAAGTAAATAGTTTTATTAATATCCTTTTTTTCATTACACCACAACAAACTCGGATGACTGCCTGAAGAAATGGGGAACAATTGTCAACATAAATAATACTATTCATAAGCGGAGCAGAGATAAGAAAAAACGTAAGCATTGACCTAATAAATAAGTACAACTGTAAGGAGTCATTTTGTAACAATGATATCTATATCTCGATACCGCGTGTTCGCCTTGAGACTTACGGCAAGCGCACGTTCGCATTTGCTGGGCCAACCATTTGGAACACCCTTCCTGACGCTCTCAGAAACAGCCAGACGCTGGAGTCCTTCAAGACAAATTTAAAAACTCATCTATTTCGCAAACACCTTATGGGGTGTAAGTTGTCTACCATCTTTTCCAGCTAGTCTTTATCTCCCAGCTTTGTTTTTGTACCGCGCTTCGAGCCTTTGGGGATGAAGCGTGATTTTTCAAATGAACTTTATTATTAGTATTATTATTATGTCATTATATAAGGTGTTACGTGCTGTTAACCGTATGGAGAAATTAATCTCTTATTTAAGTTTAAGGCTCTTTCTAAAAAAGTACACAACAAAAGACGATACGATAAATAAAATACTATAACAGAGAATAAGATGCTCAAACCAGGGCTAATTACAATTACTAGATTTTAATATGTTAATAATTAATTACAAAAGCAAAAGGATCATAATTAAAGCTATCGACTTACAGAATAATGATTGGTTTGTACCGGTACAATGTTGAAGAATACATAATGTTTTAAAAAGGTACATTGATGAAAAGGAATCTACACACACACATTAAGCAAAGCTCTTGTCTCGTCTAGCAAAAATAACACACGCTCAAAATATCTCGCGATCAAATCATAGCACACCTACAAAATAACCCTCATCCTCTTTTATAGTTCTACTGATCTTTCTAGAGAGACCTTACACAATGGTTTCCTTTCCAGAGTTCTCCAGATAATTCTACATAATTCTAAGGAAACAGACTATTAATTTTATTTAGTTGTAAACAAGGCCAAGAGAGACTATTGTTAGCTAGCCAACCCTAAATGCGGTTAAGAGCTTGGTGTCAGCTAGAGTTCATTCACAGGGAAAGATGATGTAAACACGTCGTTTACATAACAAATGTGTTGCAAGGGGAGCTACAAATGTGTAAGGAACAGTTGGCAAATTCTCTTCAGCTCAACTGTTTCATTAAGAAACACAAATGCCATTCCCATATTAACATCAGTTAGAAACAACACAACGTCTGCGACTAGACCCTTGAACGATTTCAACATTATTTTTTTACAATTTAAAACAACGATAAACGTCATTCTTTGTTTTCTCTACCTATCATCAAATATCTTTCAACCTATAATAAACAGCTTTCCACTCAATACGTAGAACATTTCTTTAACACCTAGTATGAAACAACTGCTGTCTTTCCCTTATTAGTTTCTGGTCTACAACGCGTGTAAACCTGTACTGCACATTTTAATTTCTTTTCATTTCGACGACCAAAAAAAAAATAATTAGGGTTCGTTCGTAAATTACGTTAGCAAAAATGACTTTTTAGACGCCCCTTGCCCCATTTCACGAAGTGCCACAAATACTTTACCATACCCACCCACCCTTCCCCCGTGTCACGTCACAAATAAAAAAATCAAAACATACATATTTTTCACAAATTAACTCAGATTTGATTTTATTCTTTAACATTTTCCAATAATGGATTAAGATGTAGTATTGGTAGAAAACTGTGACGCGAAACAACGAAGTCATCCACAAGATTGCGCAGTTTTTGCGTCAGTTTTCGATAAGCGCAAAAGGTGTGAGCGACCGAGTTCATAGTACCTATAATACCCGAGGCACTTTAGACCTCAAATTAATGTTTTTAAATTAATTAAATAAAGATTTTTCAAATTTAGAAAATTTTTAGATTTTGAAATGAAAAAAGTGACGTCACAAATTTTTTACCCCCCACCCCCTGTCTCAGGGTGTCACAAATTCTCGAACCCCCCTCCCCCCTGAGGGTGACGTAAATTTGCGAACGACCCCTTGAATAAGAAAAAACAATACACAAGATCGATCAAATCGCTCTGATCGCTGCTCTGCTCTTCAAGTCTCATTTCGTTTTTTTTATTCCGCTAATTGTTATGTTCTTGTGGCTCTCTTTACGTCATTGACAACTCGATGGCCACGCGCTATGGCTATAATAGAATCACATTACGACAATGACTTCGGGTTGTTTTTGACATCGGCAATAAAAGGAATGGAACTCGAGATAATGAGATCGTGCTCACGGTTCCCATTCCAGCACAATCCAGCACAATATAGCACACTCCAGCACACTATAGCACACTCCAGCACACTATAGCACACTCCAGCACAATATAGCACAATCCAGCACAATATAGCACACTCCAGCACACTATAGCACACTCCATCACACTATAGCACACTCCAGCACAATATAGCACACTCCAGCACAATATAGCACACTCCAGCACACTATAGCACACTCCAGCACACTATAGCACACTCCAGCACAATATAGCACACTCCAGCACACTATAGCACACTCCAGCACACTATAGCACACTCCAGCACAATATAGCACACTCCAGCACAATATAGCACACTCCAGCACAATATAGCACACTCAAACACAATATAGCACACTCCAGCACATTCCAGCACAAACACAGCTCTGGTCCGAATTGCCATGAAATAATAAATCTCCTTCTCATTATAGTTCAGTTTTTGATCGTCCCCTTTTGAGAGTAAATTTCATTATCATACATTTACCTGTACATTTTAACATTTCCGTCATAGTTTCAGAAAATGGATTCTTAAAAAAAATGTTTTATTATTATTTTATTGATGAATTACGTTCGACGCTTCAAAAGGAACAAGAAAACGTCAACAATCCACAATAAATATCAAATCGTATAGCTAAAATTGTTGAGCAATGAATCATATATTTCCGTTTATAAATATCAGTGTTTGGTGACATGCATAGGCTCAGTGTGGTTACACCACACGTACAAAGTTTTTTGTATAAATCTTTAAATAAAAAGTAATATCAAGCAATTGGGAGGGGGTGCAAGGAGAGGGGGGAGGGGCTGAGAATTCGACAAAATATGCATACAAAAAAACGCACTTTAAAAGACTCCCAATTAGTGCACCCTCCCCCCCCCCAATCACCAGGCTCTCAACCCCACATTTGTTTCACGCACCTGAATTATATTAATATTTTAATGACCGGCCCACTTTTACTCCGCAGATTTATTTCACAAACCATTGCAAAAAAAAAAAAAAAAAATATTACGCACCCAAACGCACTTGCGATATTTTATAAAAATAGTCTCATTGAGCAAAGTTATTGGGAATTATATTTCGTGAAATCAGTGTCATCATATTCCCGCCAACTTTCCTTTCAAAACAGGAGAAACAGATTTTGGGGTGGATGTTTAGGGGATGGGGCTGAACATTTGAAAGAATGTGTTGTTATGTTATACTTTCTAGAAACTTCCAAAATGATCTCTAATTTTTGTGCCATAACATTCGAAGGAACACAATGAAAGTTGATGGCACATGTTAAATATGACAAGGGCATTTATGTATTTTTTAAAAGTTAACATAAAAAATTCGAAGCGTCTAGAATATGGTAGAACTTTCATAAATCTTATAAAAAGATGAGTCAGTGTTGCTGTAAAAATTCCAAGGAAAGCATAGAAATGAACACAACCTAACATACATTACAATAAGCTTTTAGATACCCCTTTACATTCCCCGTGGAGCTATATATAACTTTCTGGAACACTCTAGATGAAATTTAATAACATCCCCAAAACGTGTGAAAAATGAGTTCTACATATTTTTTTTTCAAATTTCAAATACGACAATTTCTACGACTAAATGATATAACTACAACCTTTTGTCATTTAAGTGAAAAGCGGGGCCTTGGTGAAGGCCCATTCCCATAAGCTACCGTTTTAGTTATGTCGGAGATAGGCAGCACTTTAAAACTCAGTCAGATAAATAATAAAGTTAACATTTAAAAAATTGTCCCATTTAAATATGCTTTAAAAATGCCATAGATATAAAGTTTTTAAATAATGGAACCTTCTAGAAAATTCTAGACCGGCCCTGAATGGATTGGATATTATTAATTTTAAATACACCAATATTTCAATAAAGGCTGTGAAGGATTCTGTGGCAATTGCTTGGCCTAGATCCATCAATTCACATAGGACTTATAGTAGGCCTAATCCATCAATTAACATATAACTTATAGTAGGCGTAGATCCATCAATTCACATAGGACTTATAGTAGGCCTAGATCTATCAATTCAAATAGGACTTATAGTATAGTGTTGTCTACGCTCATTGATAGTTCTATAGCCTCTTATTTTAGAAACAATGAAACGGACCCAAAACGTATGCGGAACAAAGGCACCAACAAACAAACTTTCACTTTTATATACATATATATATATATACATATATATATAAATATATGTATGTATATAATATATATATATACATATATATATATATGTATGTAAATAATATATATATATATATACATATATATATATATATATATATATGTATGTATATAATATATATATATATATATAATTATATATGATGCATTAAGTAAACATTGGCTCTATGTAGTAATAAAATAGCAATTACCTTAGTGCGTCCGACGACAAATAGGCCAGCAGCAGAATATCCCTTTTATGTTAGCTGCAGCTGCAAATCTTCAAAGGAAATCTGTCTCGATTGAAAAAATTGCTTACACAATAATGTCTCCATTAACACACATTTTGACAACGTCTCACTCTGTGCGCTAACCTCGGCGCATCAACGGGATTTTTTTCCCCCGAGCTATTTCCCATTCCCCCACAACTACAACATCAATGGCCAAAACAATGTAATGGTCAGGTGCGCGAGAGTGCTGAACTACTATTTGTCATTGGAAAGAACCTTGAACCAGCCAAATGAACGGAGGTGGAAAGGCCCTCTACCCCTTACACGTTGCGTAAGAATGGGACGGAGGATGTAGTCCGCCCCTAGGACGGGATATTTTTTAATGGAGGAGTTATATTTTTTGGCCAACTGAAGAGTTGTATTTTTTGGCCAACTGAAGTGTTGTATTTTTTGGCCAACTAAAGAGTTGTATTTTTTGGCCAACTGAAGAGTTGTATTTTTTGGCCAACTGAAGAGTCGTATTTTTTGGCCAACTGAAGAGTTGTATTTCTTTGCCAACTGAAGAGTTGTATTTTTTGGCAAACTAAAGAGTTGTATTTTTTGGCCAACTGAAGAGTTGTATTTTTGGCCAACTGAAGAGTTGTATTTTTTGGCCAACTGAAGAGTTGTATTTTTTGGCCAACTGAAGAGTTGTATTTTTTGGCCAACTGAAGAGTTGTTTTTTTTCGTTCAATAAAATTTTGGCCTGCTCGGGTTGTATTATTTTAGTGGTTTCTTATTTGATCTACTACTATGATGAAACAAGTGTCTCTTTCTAGACTGTTGTGCTGTAAATATAAAACTGTCAAATAAGAATATAATTGTCTTGAGCAGACCTAATCTATACAAATGGGGAGAGGAAGCAATCACCCCCACACATATCAATCGCCATTTTCAATCCACTTGTGATGTAGGTATATTTGATAGAAGTTTCTTTTTGGAGGGCAAGGCGGAGAGTTCAGCGATCGTTCCGATCGTTACAACCTCAAGTTACGTCACTGAGATTGGGATACACAATAGTAACATAAGGAAACAATAACACTGGGAGACTCCGCAATAACCCTGATAGACTCAACACTAACAATAGAGACTCGAATTTAACATTGGGAGTATCAACAGTAACATTGGCAGGGGATCCAAAATTAATTTTTGAATCAAAGGACTATCTTTGTGTTTGTAATTATAAGAAAACACTAGAAACCAGTCTAAACATGTGACACTTTCTATATGACGTCTGATGTCGGAATGAATAGGTGAAAGCTTTCTTTCAATAATGTCTTAGGCCTTACTCAGCTGAATTGTGTGCAAGCACATGCTTTGTCTGGTGACTGTCGTTTTCCTTTATCCGTTGTGACAGATCACCAGCGTGCCCCAAATGTACTTAGCCATTAATTTCAGTATCTTTTCACTGATCATATATTCTAATCATGGATATAAGCCCTGAAACTGTATGGTAGGCTATGTTGCTAGGCCTATGGCAGGCTATTTTGCTAGGCCTATGGCAGGCTATTTTCCTAGGCCTATGTCAGGCTATTTTGCTATGCCAAAGGCAAGCCATGGTTGTTAGGCTTATGATAAGTTATGCTACTAGGCCTTCGGCGGGCTAAGTTAATAGTCCTCTGGCAGGCTATGTGGTTAGGTCCAACCTACAAAGTTTTCCATTAGTCTGTTTTTTTTTTTTTAAACGTATCTACATCATCTTTACATTTGCAGGTTTAATATTCTTTTTTTTTTGCGTTGTAAATCCTAGAGAAAATTAACCATATGCGTAAACGATAAACATTGTGTTACATGTGCTAAATTTTAAATGTTAAAATAAATTCTTATCTTGGGGATGGTGAAAGAGTATAAAAACCAGGTAGCTAGCTGGGTCTAAATTTACGAAATAGCTGATGACGACTGTCCTAAATGGCACGTTTCCTAAAATCTTAAATGAATTCAGGCAATACACTGTTTAGCTGGTTCATTTGTTAAGTCCACACTTTTTAAACCAGTAGTTCTCAACATTCCAAAATGCCGCGACATTTTAATACAGTCCCTCATGTTGTGGTCACCATAACCATAAAATTATTTTCGTTGCTATTTCAGAAATCTGTTTTCCGATGGTCTTAGGCGACACTTGTTTACAGGTCGTTCGTACCCCCAAGGGGGTCACGAGACCTCAGGTTGAGAACTGCTGTTTTAAAGAGAAATGTGGTCCACTCTGTTAACACTGTAGTAAATATGGATTAGTTAGATTCTTTTCTTGATGTGTATGTTTTTTTTTTTAAAACAGCTTGACGCCATGTAATTTCCATGGGCAATCCATTTTTATCTTTCTAAAAAGTTACATTTTTCTAAAAACATGAACGTTAAATGACAAAAGAGAGCTGTCCGAAGGAAATAGACATTTTATTAATTGTACACTTTTTGTGATTATACGCAAATGTATTTTAGACATGTAGTTAGGACACACTACGGAAACTAGAAATACCTTAATTTTTTTTCATTTATCTTCGTAAAGATGACTTTTTATAGTACGTCAACAAGGCGTTGATGTTAAGGCAGTAGTTCTCAACCTTCATAATGCCGCGACCCCTTATTGCAGTTCCTCATATTGTGGCGACCTCCCAACCACAAAATTAATTTTGTTTCTTCCTCATAACTGTAGAGTATTTGTGTTTTCCGATGTCTTAGGATACCTTTGGGAAAGGGTCGTTCCAACACCTGGGGGTCGAGACCCCCAGGTTGAGAACCGCTGTGTTAAGGGGTGAAACTTAAAAAAAATATAATTTGAAATTATTCCCTTTACATTAATTTCATTTTTTTTAAAAAGTTGTTCATAATATTTTGAAAAATTGACAATTTAAAAACAAAATAACTTAAAGAAGTAAATAGGTCTTTTTTGACTAGATATTATTACGATTGCTCCAATTTCCCGTTCTTTCACCCATCCCCCCTTTCCCCACAGGGGGGGGGGGGGCGTCAGACAAAAGCTGCAAATGCATGTGGTGTCTATATAAGCGTGCGTGCCGAAGTGAGTTCGCTCGTGCCACTTTGACGTCCTTCATCTGCACACACATTGAAACACACCTATTCACACACCTATTCACACACACAAACTCACTCACAAAAGCCAAGCTGGAGATGCCTGTTGACAAAAGCATATCTCTCAATCACATAATCTCTTGTTCACAGCACGGACCGGCAAAGCTGTGTTTTCCTGTTTGTTTGAACACATCCATGAGTGGTCAGCGTCGTCGTGTTTGCCTATTTGCTAAGAATACAAACGAAACAGAAGGACTTTAACAATAACAAACCCTTTTTTTCAAAAGGATGAAACCAGCAGGGAAAAAACGTTTTTAAAAATGTTGACTGGTTTCGTGTAATGTATTATATTCGATTTCAGTTATAACATAATCTTATGAATAAAAAAGACGTATAAATCACCTTGCGCATGCAGCCTCCATCAGTATTCGATTTTAGTATAAAAAAACAACAAAATCTTTCCCTGAATCACAATGGACAAATGTATTTATTGATACGGGTCTCAGTGGCCCTGCAGCCGTACACAACAATTGTGTAATTCAAATTTAAACAGTTATGAATAGTTCCAGACAATACATTTTCCCAAGATGTATCAAACATTCATGCCTGTCAGAGGCGGAACTAGACATGCGTTGTTTCTTTGGTGTTTCTTTTTTATTTTCTAAATATGTTTGTACTTTGTTCATGTGAATCCCAAACGTTGACATTTTTATTTGAAAACTGGGCCTACACTGCTATTCAGAAAGTTTTACCATTAGGAGTTTTTTCATTGTCGAAGTCAAACATACAAAAAAGGTTGAAAGGTTTAAAAAAACTGTACGCCAATCGACTCATCTAGCAACCTATCAAGGATTCAGGAATTCAAATGCCACTCATTTAAACCCCATGCCACGTATGGCTTAATCCACCTATCCACCCATCATCCCGACCATGAAATGTCTTTTGAATCATTAACTTATCAAACGTACCCACTCAGAAAGCTTCTCTCTCTCTTATCTCTCTCTCCCTCTGTCTCTCTCTCTCATCTTTCTCTCTGTCCATCTGTCTCTCTCTCATCTCTCTCTCTCCTCTTTCTCTCTCTCCCTCTGTCTCTCTCTCATCTCTCTCTCATAGTTCTTTCCCTTGTCTCCCTCTCCTCTCTCTCTCCTCTCTCTCATCACTCTCTCATCTCTCTCTCTCATCACTCTCTCATCTCTCTTTCTCATCTCTCTCTCTCTTATCTCTCTCTCATTCCTCTTTCCCTCTCTCTCTCTCTATATCACCTCTCTTATTTCTCCCTCTCTCCTATCTCTTTCTCTCATCTCTTTCTCTCTCTCTCTCTTTCTCTCTCCCTCTCTCTTCTTCCATTTTCAACTAATACATACACGGCTAAGCCATCACCGCACAGCATGCTGCACAAACACAAGCCTCCGACTCCCTGGACGCTTCTCGGAATTAAAATAAACGGATGTAATCGAGTTTGTGTTCGTTCGTGTCACTATGCATTGCCCGGCATCCGTAAAACAATAAAGGGACTCGGCTTCCGATGGCGGCCTGATGTAGACTCTCATTTGGGTTATGACCACATTCCAGACTTTTTAGAAGCTCTAAGAATAGCTCACGAGACTGCGTTCTTCATCAAAAGACCCAACTGCTTGCTGAGAGTCTAACACACACACAAAAAGACACTGCGGAAAGAGAATAAAAAAAAAATTCGGCCGAGATTTGCAATGATGTAACATAAATCAATAAATATGGACTTGAGAAGCATGGCTTCGTGGGGAGCTTTTTCTTCTTCTATCTTACAAATCTATATTTATGAATCTAGCGACGATTCATAGAAGTAGTGGGTGTGTGTGTGTGGGCGGATGGGTGGCCGTGGATTTCCATAGAGCAAAAAGATCAAGTTTACATTCAAAAGTTAGCATAATCCCCTGCCCCACACACACACACACTAAGCCTATAATGGAGGCATCTGAAGCTAAACTCAACAAAATACACTTGTACTTCAACAATATGTTTACATTTTTAATACACACAATAAAAGCTAATATGTTAAAGGAAGATTTTTGTGTGGGCACAATGATGGTGCTTGCTGATTTTGTGTGGGCACAATGATGGTGCTTGCTGTTTTTGTGTGGGCTCAATCATGAGGCTTGCTGTTTAGAGTTTGGCACAATGGTGGTACTTGCTGTTTTAGTGTTGACAAAATAAAGGTGCTTGCTGTTTTGAGGTTGGCACAATGATGGTGCTTGCTGTTTTGGTGTGGGCAAAATAAAGGTGCTTGCTGTTTTGAGGTTGGCACAATGATGGTGCTTGTTGTTTTAGTGTGGGCAAAATAAAGGTGCTTGCTGTTTTGGTGTGGGCAAAATGAAGGTGCTTGCTGTTTTGGTGTGGGAAAAATAAAGGTGCTTGCTGTTTTGAGGTTGGCACAATGATGGTGCTTGTTGTTTTAGTGTGGGCAAAATAAAGGTGCTTGCTGTTTTGGTGTGGGCAAAATGAAGGTGCTTGCTGTTTTAGTGTGGGCAAAATAAAGGTGCTTGCTGTTTTGGTGTGGGCAAAATAAAGGTGCTTGCTGTTTTAGTGTGGGCAAAATAAAGGTACTTGCTGTTTTAGTGTTGACAAAATAAAGGTGCTTGCTGTTTTAGTGGGGGCAAAATAAAGGTTCTTGCTGTTTTAGTGTGGGAAAAATAAAGGTGCTTGCTGTTTTGAGGTTGGCACAGAGATGGTGCTTGCTGTTTTGAGGTTGGCACAATGATGGTGTTTGCTGTTTTGAGGTTGGCACAATGATGGTGCTTGCTGTTTTTGTGTGGGCAAAATAAAGGTACACCCTTTTTTTGTGTTGACAAAATAAAGGTACTTGCTGTTTTAGTGTTGACAAAATAAAGGTACTTGCTGTTTTTGGGAATGGGGGTGATTTCTTACTGTGTGTAGGTGGGTGTAGTGATGGGCGTAAGGCATTGGAGTTTTTTAGTTGGGGATTGTATTGAGCTGCTTGATTTGCAAGGCTAATGCACAGCCGTCTTATCGTTATGCCAAAGTTTTAAGATAAGAGATGGTTCCCTTGTAATGGTCGCAATGTTTTCTACGCCATCGTTTGCACCCGCTGCCTCTTGTCGTACATATACCTATTCAACGTCCAATATCAGTAAGTTACCTATTCAATGTCCAATATCAGTAAGTTACCTATTCAACGTCCAATATCAGTAATTACCTATTCAACGTCCAATAACAGTGTGTTACCAACGCACCATCCTGCATAAAGTTACCTATGCCTTGTCCAGCTAGCTATTCGGGAATATCCCAAAGAAATTTTTAAGTTTTAAACGGTGTTTACTTTGCGTCTCTTTCCTTCCCTCCATGGGAGTCCCTGGAACAAAACCTCAGAACCTCATCCTCTTGTTCCCCGTAACCCGACCACCTTGTACACAAAGTTTACATGTTTTTGAGAACGACATCTGCATTGAACTTGAGCGAACCATAGATCTAAAGTTATCCCTGAATACCTATTGTGAGACATTTGAAGTTGCCATTTTTCAACGTTGTAAAGACTTGAGCAAAAGGTTTAAACAAAATTAAGCTTCCATTTCAGATTCCAAATTGCCGCAGTAGGAGAAGTGAAATGGCAGGCTAAACAATCAGACCCATGAGTTTGGATTGAGAAAAGATATTAAAATGAAAGAAATGTAAGAAGATAAAAACGACAAAAATAATTCATTAATCAAATAATCATAACGGTCACGTTTAATGTTGTCTAGTAGTTGAGTATGTTATAGTCGTTATATCTTACACCAAGCTGTAAGCCCTTCAGAAAATTATGAGCCATATTTGTAGGATTACTCTTTACAAAAGTACGAGCTGTGTTTCGTAGAGGGTAAACAGATTAACAGGCGAAAGATAATATCGCTTTTAAATTAGTCAACTCTTGTAACAGGGAAAATCCCAGAATCCTTTACTAAGCAAAACATACTAAAATATGTATTGTTTGTTTCTATAATTTCTTTAAAAAAAACAGGTCATGGAAATAAGCTGATATGAAGTTTGAGCATTGACTTCATCATTGTTTGGGCATTGACTTTACTTCAGAGTTTGGGCATTGACTTCACTTCAGAGTTTGGGCATTGCCTTTACGTCAGAGTTTGGGCATTGACTTTACATCAAAGTTTGGCCATTGACAGTACGTCTGAGTTTGGGCATTGCGAAACAAAGCAACTTGTCCAAATTATAAAACTTAAAGCTGAACAGCAACCAACATTATTTCTTTAAATAGTTTCGCACTTCTAATGGATACTATTAATTGGTACTCAAATGCAAGAATAGCTCAAACATGAGAGAAATTTGAATATCACATTGAATTTACAGAATCTCATAAACTTCTTATGGATGTTAGATGAAATGTTTATATTGAGCGTTGTACGGAAATTCAGATCAAAATTTATTTTTTAGACTTGATATTACAGGCAGAGCTAATGAGATCATTCCATGGGATGAGACCAGAAACTTTAGTTGTCGTCTGATATAAAACATGTTTTATATTTTTTGTATTTTTGTGTGTGTGTGTGATGGGGTGGGGGTTGTTTTCAATAGCACCAGATAAAACGTGAACGGCACAAAGATTCCCTTGGCAGACGTATGAACCTGGCGTAGCAATCAGGAAAGCTTGACATGAATCTCCAAACCTCAATACATTCGTATGGGATTTTACCAACCCCCCCCCCCCTTTCCAACACATCAGAGATCCCATTAACCCTATATAGCATCACGGAATTTTTCTAAATCTTTCCATTTGCATCGTTGTCAAACATTTTTTTTATATAACCCCAGGGGACCTGTGTGCCTACTCCCCCCTCCCCCCCCAACCTACCCTCTTTATCCTCCATGACACATACACAAAATAATTGATCTTATAGGCACAACTACACATCAAGATATTTACAGCATACTTCGTTTTAAAATGTACATGTATTTTTTTTTTTAAATAATTAAATTTAGAACTACTTTTAGTTCATCGGCCTTAAACTTTTGCTAACAAGCGGTGAATGATTATAAAAAATATTATGTATAATATTGGAAAGATTTATTAATAATGAAATGTTATGCAATTAAATAGTATTTTTTTTCATTGCATGAGTTCATCCGATTCAAAAATACCCCACTCGCAATTAATTTCAATTTAACTCTGCATTTATTGCGAGCTTCAAGGCGTTCCGCACAACATTTGATATCCAATTGTTAATGCTTCCACTTTACAACATCAACGATAACTGCGTCCAATGCAGACACGAGTCAGACGTCAGACGTCATCACAGAACAGCAGCAGGTAAATACAGCCCATGGCTCAGGCAATGCAAATAACAAGTCGATCCATTTAAGCAACAACATAATTGTGTAAAGTTAGAGTTGACAAAAACGAATGGCTCTCGCTGCTGATCGCCCGCTGCAGATGTATGTGTTATCGCTTTGTTGAAATGGGACACTTAAACCGGTGTTGTGTAAGCTAAGTGTAAAGCGAATCTGTCATTCGTAGCGTGCGAGATCTTATAGGAAAAACTCCCATTTAATCAATGCATGCAGATAATTCGTTCTCTCTCTCACTCTCTCTCTCTTTAGACATATATATATATATATATATATATATATATAGATATAAATATATATATTATAATTGTGTATTCTCTGAAGTCAAATACATTTTGTTGGCGATTAGAGAACTCTGATGCCTCTTTCTCCTGCCTTTTTAAACATATAGCAAAATAAAATTGATAGAAAACGTAATTGAATTTTAAGGAAAATACAGGAAAATTATGAAAACCACTTTTTTTTAGAATGCACCTGTGTAACAAACAAACACATCTGACATATGTTCTGACCCTTTTTAACAATGTTTTATTGGTAACACAATTTACACATTTTTCTCTTAACTCCTTTACACCTAAAGGTTCATCATCAAATAGTCCTACGTTCCATAGCTGTATGTTCAGACAACAATTTTAATGTATCTCCATGTAGATATTTACCTGCAGCTCGGTTTTCACTTTGTTCATTAGATTTAATTTTTCCTTAAACCTGAGTTGAAACTCCAATGTTAAATAAACTTGTCTACACGCATTATTCGTAGATTGGGTCTAACATTACTTCTTACACTATTCAGCACAGCATTGCTACAATAATACACATCAATTGAGAGAGATTTGCATGTCACACTTAAGCTGGTTAGTTTTAGGAAATAGTGGAACAAGGTATGTGGACGCTTGAAACATAAAGACAGGCTTGGAGAGGAAATAATCTGCTGACACGGAAACAACATAATCTCCATAACATCTATTTGCCCAAGCATTGCAATTATATGTGCTTCTTGTGGAAAGTAAATCATTGTCTCGAGGCAGACGGTTGACACTCTCTACACATTCAAAAAATATGTGATAAGCATTATACACATTTCAATACCACTAACATAGCTTAACACTATTTTTACACTTCAAACGATAAAATTTACTGAAGTAATTTTGATCACATAGATTCCAAACGTTTTTTTTTTCAATTCAAGCATATTCTTTTGTTTAGATTAGTGAAGGGAGCTAATGACAGTATTTATTGTTTTATAAGATATATTACATTATCCTCTCCCCTTTTCCTACACATTTTTTATAAAGGACATGAAATAATATACGGTTGTGTATAGTTGATGAAGAAGAATGTTTCCGATTTACATATCATGCGAATTCTATTTAAGTTGATCATACTACTTTTATTGTAGATAATTAAATGAAAATAATATATTTCCATTAAAATTTTCAACAAACTTTTGTTTCAAGGCTAGAAAGTAAGAATTTTATAAGTTTTTACATTTATTTAATATTTGAGAATAATGAATGTTAAAATGAATTTTTAGAGCTATCCAGTAACTTCGCGTTCAGAGCTGATTTAAGAAAAAGGTAAAATTTAATAGTTTCTTGTTAAATGGATCAAATACGTAAAACATTATAAAAACTCATAATAAAAAAAAACATATAAATTCATAAAGACCATATGTAATTAAATGCATTTATTAGAAGAACAAATGTTGCCGTGAGAGCAAATGTAACGGTGAGAACAAATGTAACGGTGAGAACAAATGTTGCCGTGAGAGCAAATGTAACGGTGAGAATAAATGTAGCCGTGAGAACAAATGTAGCCGTGAGAACAAATGTAGCCGTGAGAACAAATGTAGCCGTGAGAACAAATGTAGCCGTGAGAACAAATGTTGCCGTGAGAACAAATGTAACGGTGAGAATAAATGTAGCCGTGAGAACAAATGTAGCCGTGAGAACAAATGTAACGGTGAGAACAAATGTTGCCGTGAGAACAAATGTAACGGTGAGAACAAATGTAACGGTGAGAATAAATGTAACGGTGAGAACAAATGTTGCCGTGAGAACAAATGTAGCCGTGAGAACAAATGTAACGGTGAGAACAAATGTAACGGTGAGAACAAATGTTGCCGTGAGAACAAATGTAGCTGTGAGAACAAATGTAACGGTGAGAACAAATGTAGCCGTGAGAACAAATGTAGCCGTGAGAACAAATGTAACGGTGAGAACAAATGTAACGGTGAGAACAAATGTTGCCGTGAGAATAAATGTAGCCGTGAGAACAAATTTAGCCGTGAGAACACATGTAGCCGTGAGAACACATGTAGCCGTGAGAACAAATGTAGCCGTGAGAATAAATGTAACGGTGAGAACAAATGTAACGGTGAGAACAAAGCTATTTAGCAATACATCCCAACTAAAACGTATGTTTACTCATTAATGTACACTAAATATTTAATTTTCATTTCTTTTTTTGAAACATTAGAAATTTCTTTCGACGTGAAACAGCTTCATCCCTAGTTATCCTAGTATTAAATTTATTAAATAGCTCCTTCCCCAGCAAAAAAATAAAATAAATAAATCATTAAATGAAAAAATAAATAATATATTTTTTTTTTAAATAACTCATGATTGATTTAATTACGTTAAATTTGTGTAATTATTATCTTCTTGCAGTCTTCACATCCTGATTTTGTCGAGGCAGCTTTGTGGTATTCTAAACACAGATTCATCTTGGACGTCCGTCACATTGGTAAAAAGAACTAAGTTGTCTGTTGGCACTGGGGATAGAGAGTAAACAAAAGTTGTTGTTTTTTTTGTTTTGGTTTTGTTCTGTTTCTTAAAATATAAAAATAAGCTGGAATGTTATTTTTTTCTTGAAATTGAGATTAAACTACCATGTTCAATTAACTTGTCTACACGCAAAATTCCAACAATAGGTCCCTTTATTTAGTATAAGGGAATGAAGAAAAAAGAAAATTCTGCTGAAAATAAATGTCATTTTATGTCCCTTGATATCATCTGAATTATTTATACTCCTTTATAATTAAAATTCTCCATACTGTGTCGGCTCTTGGATCTAGTCAAATAGAAATAATTGAACAATGTATTGACTTTATACAAATAAATAAATTGGCAATCAAAAGCTGAATCTCTTTTTGATCCGTTACTCCAAAATAGCTACGACCTAATTACTTTCAAACCTTTTTAAAGATTACACCAATTTTGGTCTTACAACCTTAAACATTTAATTGTTTAATTGTTTATCTTTAACACAAACGTTGTGCACTGGATTACTAAGCGTTATTTTTGGTGTATGAAATATTTTGATGGTAAGATGGTGAAAGGCTTTACGAACGCGAATTGTGATTGTTCGAGTTGGACAATTTCAGTTCGTTGAGTTCAGTTGTGGTGAAGATGTTGAGCTGTCGTTGTAGTGATGCAAGTCCTTGTTAATCAGTCAGATAAGAATAGTCTAGGTATTAGTTGTCAGGAGGGTGAAGAATTCTTAATGGCGACGCTTTGTGAACTGCCAGAGCTGTGAAAGGAGCCTGTGACTATGGAACTGTTATAAATATTTTCATTCAACGTTGTGAAGCTCTTAAGTGTGGGTCAAAGTGTGACTGCTTTGTAGATGAGTGGGGACCAAGTGTGGCTGTGTTGTAGTGAAGTGGGGATCAAGCGTGGTTGTGTTTGCTGTAGTGGATTCCTAACCAAATGTGTTGTAGTGAACCTAGACGACGCTGCCAATGATAAAAAAGAAGATGGTACTATTCAACACACAATGAACTTCCTTCAGAAAGAAAGTAGTAAAAGTGATCATTTCCTTGCAATATATTAAAAGAAATGTACACAGATAGTGTGCTGGTTGTCTGAGTGGCTTAAACTGGGTCAATCCAAAGCTGGCGTGCTGGTTGTCTGGGTGGCTTAAAATGGGTCAATCCAAAGCTAACGTGCTGGTTGTCTGGGTGGCTTAAACTGGGTCAATCCAAAGTTGGCGTGCTGGTTGTCTGAGTGGTTTAAACTGGGTCAATCCAAAGCTGGCAGCCTGGTTGTCTGACTGGTTTAAAATGAGTCAATCCAAAGCTTGTGGACTGGAGTAAAAAAGACTCGTTAACCTTGGAGGACAATTCATCAAAGAGTATCACATTGACGCAATGAAAATTCTGACAACTCCTGCGACGTGCATAAGAACACATTGAGACACACTTCTCGTCATTCACTGCATCCTGGTCTATATCCAGTCTTCTAGAAAGTCAAGTCTTTGGATCAAATAGGCAAGGACGAGAGAGAGAGAGAGAGTGAGGCTGATGCGTTTAAACAAATTACAGTGCAAGTCAAAGCTATTACTCAAGTCAAAGACTTGGTCGACTTCGCGTGCGAAGGACGAAAAATAACATACATACTAACCCCCCCCCCCCCCCCCGCCCCACACAGGTACACAAAGACTTTAGGAGAAGTTAAAAGGAGAAGATTTAGTAAAACAACTATTTGCCTGGGTCCTGCATCACCATCTTCAGTGTAGAGACCGACCGAATTTCGGCTTCAGTTTCGGCGCCAAAAGTGGCCATTTGATCACTTTCGGCCTAATTTCGGTTTCAGCCGAAACCAAAAATTTAAATGTCGGTTTAATTTCGGCTTCGGCCGAAAGTGATTGGGACTTTCCGCCATCTGACTGAAAGTGACTAAGGGTTATCGGCCATTTAACAGAGGTCAGACTCTGTCTGTCTCAAGGCCAGCAATCCGATATTCATTATTGCTGGACGTCTTGCTGTCATCGTATGTTATATGACTAATACTCTGCGCAAACTGCTCACAGCTGCATGATGACCTACTTGTCCTTTATTTCCAAAAAAATAAACTTTATTTAGGCCTAAACAAATGTAAACAGTTTTTTGGAAGAAAAACTAGTTGAATGGTCATGTTTTATATCATTTCTTTTTTAAATTTGATTCAAAAAAAAAATTAGGAACCCTAGGTTTATTCAATACCTTCATTTGTGATTTTCATTTTGATTTATTATTATCATGCGCATCAATTTTGTCATAGGCAAAGGTGAATAATATTGCATAATCCTAAGGAAAGGTAATATTTCTCCTATTAATTTTTTATTATTTTTTTTTAATTAAGGAAACCTAGGCTTTTTCAATTCATTTTTTTTCTTGAAATTCATTATTATCATGCTCTTAAACATTTTTGTTGACGAAATAACAAGTGTGTGTATGCTTCACTGGCTTGTATTATAATTATGAAGTAGACCTACTGCAGACCTATTTACTTTTATTTTTATGATTTTGGCGACAAATTTAGATATCTTGCGATTCTCCGTGATCCCGTCATTAGAAGTATTTTAAGAGACCCGGTAAAACTTTTTTTTAATTCCCCCACCAAGGGAGATTAAGGAAGTTGGTCACCGAAAAATAATTACGTCACCAGCACGGTAAGACTAATGTGTTGGTACTACGCTAAACATTAATGCAGCGATATCTTTCCAGGTATTATAAAAACACAGAGCATTAGTATTACGAATACCGCGAAACATTATGGTGATATTTCTATAGCCTAAAAAACTGATATTGAGGTGACAATTGGCTTTATTAGAGCCACAGTAAATATTATAGGTGTATGTTCTGGATTGTATTATATATAAAAGAAAAGGGTACTCAAGTGTCTATTTTGCATGAATTTTGCGCTCCCCCCAACCCCGTTCCAAATTTTCTCTTCACATACTACTTAAAAAAAAAAATAAGAAATTTAAAATTACTTTTAAATTAAAATAGTAAAAGCCAAAGTATTCATTATATGTTTACTTATTAATATTGACCATGATCTCATTAAAAAAAAGTAAGTAAATATTGATCCTTTCCCCCATCATTTTTTATGCATGTAGAAAGTATGAGTGCACGAATGTCAAAATACCTAAATATTTAAGTTTCGGCCGAAACCAAAAAGTTAAATATCGTTTTAATTTCAGTTTCGGCCGAAAGTCATTTTTAAAATTCGGCCTAGTTTCGGTTTTGGCCGAAATCAGAAAACCACTTTCGGTCGGTCTCTACTTCAGTGTGTATACTGGAAAATGAGAGTGGAATACGATCTCGTGTTTTATACCCCCATGGACCCCAGAGAACCCCTTGAAAAAATAACTGTATGCAATTCACTAGACTTACTTCCGGCCATGGTTCCTGCGATATGTTCCATGACAGGGACACACCTGTCAGCAGTGACAGCTATCGTCATCTCTATATCTCTATTTTGGTCCGTGCGCCGGAAATACCAGGCATCGAAGTCGGCCTTATTGTCATAGGCGCCGATATACGATTTACCCAGGTATCGAGCGTTATCTGAAACAAAGACAATCGCTGAAAGACATCTTACTTGTGGCTTACATTAAATGCGGTGACAGGAGGGTATTAAAAATGTCTAAGCTATCATTGCTTAGAGTTATGATACTTATTTGATACCTAGGGATGAAAAGTAAGAGGAGCAATATGAACACTATGGATAAAAGAGGCAAAAAGTAATCTTCGAGATAGGACATGTATTAAAGCTTCAAAAATAGATTAATTAAGTTAGACATTGTTAGACGTGACAATAGTGTTAGATGGGACAACATTGTTAGACGTGACAATAGTGTTAGATGGGACAACATTGTTAGACGTGACAATAGTGTTAGATGGGACAACATTGTTAGATGGGACAATAGTGTTAGATGGGAAAACATTGTTAGATGGGACAATAGTGTTAGACGGGATAATAGTGTTAGATTGGACAACATTGTTAGACGTTACAACATTGTTAGACATGACAATAGTGTTAGATGGGACAACATTGTTAGATGGGACAACATTGTTAAATGGGACAAGATTGTTAGATGGGACAACATTGTTAGACAGGACAACATTGTTAAATGGGACGAGATTGTTAGATGGGACAACATTGTTAGATGGGACAACATTGTTAAATGGGACAAGATTGTTAGATGGGACAACATTGTTAGATGGGACAACATTGTTAGATGGGACAACATTGTTAGACAGGACAATATTGTTAGACATACAACATTGTTAGATGGGACAACATTGTTAGATGGGACAACATTGTTAGATGGGACAACATTGTTAGATGGGACAACATTGTTAGATGGGACAACATTGTTAGATGGGACAACATTGTTAGACAGGACAACATTGTTAGATGGGACAACATTGTTAGATGGTACAACATTGTTAGACATACAACATTGTTAGATGGGACAACATCGTTAGATGGGACAACATTGTTAGATGGGACACATTGCTAGATGGGACAACATTGTTAGATGGGACAACATTGTTAGACGGGACAATCTTGTTTGACGGGACAACATTGTTAGATGGGACTACATTGTTGAACGGGACACATTTCGAAAGTTAATTACTGCCTTTTTATGAAAACTCAAACATATTTCACTTATTGCTAGTATAACCCATGAATTTTGAACTTTAATGGAACTTGAGATCTAAACAAGCCGATCTATGGAGAGTAAAACATATTGACGGGATACGATATTTTGGCAGTTCTCTAAAAATTGGGAAATGGGGGTATACATTTTTAGTTACTCATGAAGTGCTTTGGGCAACAACGACAAAAAAAAAAAAAAAAAAAGCTGGGAACCACTATTTTTGCTTTATTCTCCTGAAAACTAGAAGTAAAACATATTTTCAGCTGTTTGTGCTGTAAGACGTTTATGTAAACGACTATACACCAATCAACATGGGGAGTAATGTTATGCATATGCATGTATGGAAAATAAAGTTGTTGATATATACACTGTTATAAATGATACATATAATAATAGGGGAATAGTATGAAAGCCTGCGCACCTGGCATGCAAGGCTCCAGCATGCCGCTGTTAAGTGGGACGGGATCTTTGCAGTCGTCTCCAGCGATCACGTACCTTAATTTCTTGAAGTAGAGAAAATGTTAGGTAACAGTAGGAAATTGGCTATACAAAAATCTAACAGTTTAAACTTAAGTTGAAACTAACAATGATAGATTCTATGTATTATGGCTAAACCCCAAAAAATGTAATGTCTTTATTCGGCTCAGGTATATTTGGCATTATCAAGTCGTGGTAGTTTGCTTGATAATACATGCTTCATTCTAATAAGATAACACTGTATTCTCACAAAAGTGCGGACTACTTGATGGCTTATTGCTACAAGAAAGTGGGGGCCCAGCACTAGGAGAAAGTAGCAATTAACCCAAGATTGTAGGTTAAGTCTGTGATGGGAATACTGTGTTTAGTTTTAAATAAATGAATATAATAAAATGGAGAAATTAGAGACATTTAAGTCAAAAAGATTTTAATCTCAAAAGAGAAGTAAGTTAGCATTGCTCATGAAAAGTTGGATATCCTGGTTCTTGACAAGTTTCATATCATAGTTTATGGCACGTTCATAGCATGACTAATGTCATTTAGATATATTGGCCCATGACAAGTTGGATGTCATGACTAATGTCATTTAGATATATTGGCCCATGACAAGTTGGATGTCATGACTCATGTCATTTAGATATATTGGCCCATGACAAGTTGGATGTCATGACTCATGTCATTTAGATATATTGGCCCATGACAAGTAGGATGCCATGACTCATGTCATTTAGATATATTGGCCCATGACAAGTTGGATGTCATGACTCATGAAAATTTGGATATTATGTATCCTGGCTCGTGATATTGTGGATATCATGGTTCATGACAGGTTGGATGTCACTGCCCTTGAGTAGTTGAACACCATGGCTCATAACGAGATGCAGATCATGACAATGTTGAGTTAGATAACATGGCTCATGACACGTTGGATGTCACTGCCAATGAACCCACTAACAACCTGGGACTTGATGGCCTAGGATTCTTAGCGTGACTCTACTTTTATTATAGTTACACATTTCTAGTAAATAAAAAACAAAATTTGCTCTTCTTTTAAAAATAAATTTTTTACCTGCGTTAATTGATTATTTTTTGAGATATGGATACCCCACTTAAAATACATATTATAATATGTAATATTATAAGATATTGATACCCGGCTGTTATTTATATAAAAGATATATTTTGTCATGAGATATTGATAATCCATTATTGTATATAATAATTTACAATATATGTACTTACGTTCTTATAATCCAATATTACACGATAAATTGTAGAGACAATTCCACCCTCTGTATACTTGATCTCGTCCATAACTTGGATTTTCGACTCCCAGTTTCTGTACAGCCTGCTGGTTTGCTGGAAACAGATCACAACATTAACCGAATCTTTTCATCTAAAGAGTGGACGCAAAAAGATTTTTACAATCGTGAAATATAACTACTCATCTACAAAACGTATATATTTTATAAGAGTAAAATTTTCCCGTTTAAATTGGATAGGCGATTTTCGTCTTTTTGTTCCCTCCTGCTTAAATTGAATACATTCAGTAACAAAGATTGGACATACATTAATTTCAATATTTCTATAAAGCTGAACCAAAGACCAGTTTTGATGATCTAGAAAGGGATTCGTTTCCTGTCAAGATTATGTCTATATTGTGGGGAGTGCATTTGACTGAGAACTGTACTTTGCGTAAGATGAAAAACACAAATATTTTCCTAATATAAAAGGTAGTACTACATCGTTGTTCACGCCCTTAAATTGTATTTTTAGAGGGGGATAATAGCTCTATTTTTAAAGAGCACATTTCCACGTGTGTAAAAATGATTAGGTTTTGAGGTTTTACCAACATGGAAATAACACAACTAGAAAGTTTTATTGACTTTATTGACTTCATTGGAGATTTTTATCCAACGATCAAACTCACTTCATACATCCATAGAAATAGTATCAATTTTTTGGAAATCAAAATTAACCTTAACGAAATCAACATATATATATATATACTATTTTTAAAAAAAAAAACCAGAGAGTCATAGTTTCCGGCTATGTCGTACTGGGACATCCTTAATCATGCAAAAATTCCATCCTTTTTTTTCACAGTTACTTAGACTGAGACGCTTTGCAGCAATGAGGAGGATTTTTGGGAATGGACGTCTAAAATTTTGCTTTTTTATTAGACATAGCTTATATCCTGATCAATATTTTAAGAGCAGCTGTCACTCGAATTAAATGTATGACTGGACAGGATTCTTTTAAAGCAACTCCTTCTGATAGTAATAACAGGTCTAAACTTATTTTAACTTTTCATCCCCATAATCTTAGAGCTTATTTTGTGGTTCTCAAAAACCTTTCCATTCTTATGGCAGACCCTGTCACCAACTCTTTTCGAGTCACATGGACATGCTTGTTAGAAGCCAACTCCCCAATATTAAAGTTCATATAGGCAACAAAAATTGCAACCGCAGCCGCTAAAACTCATGTCCCTATGTGACTGAAGATGACAAGTTCTATTTCTCTTTGGAAATATGCAGAATCAAAGATGGCGTTACCTGCACATTTCGCAACGAGATTTACAACATCCTTTTTAAAAAGTGCGGTAAATTATATGTAGGAGAGACAGGGCGTCGCCTAGGAGACCGTTTTAGAGAACACTTCTATAATATAAATAAACAAGCCTTTTGTTAACATTAAACATTGCAACTGTAATAATACAATATTATTTTAGATAATGCAGTTACTGATATACTGTATACAAGTAATGCACCGGATAGCAAGATTTGGTAAGCTGTTTCCATATGGTATAAACCAAATCCAAAATTCTACAAAGCTGCCAAGTCTTTTTCCTGTTTGGAGTTTAAATTTTTACTTCCACTCACGCCCTTTGCGTTCTTCTTAATTGTGTTTTGTCTATGCTTGCGTTCATTCATATTCTTTTCTATTTTAGGTAGGATACATGTAAATATTTATTATGTCAATTTAAATTTATACTTATTTATTTTTATTTTTTTGGTACTGATGTAGGCATTTGCCAAAATGTCTACATGTGTATCTTTTTAAAAATCAATATTAAAGCTAAACATATATTGTTTTATTTACACAAATTGTTTAAGTCTAATTAATTTAGGTTTTGACACATTGATATCCATATACGATGTTGCCACTTTCTTTCTTTCGCAATTATATTTAAACATAATTTTATTCTCATACACATGTGCCCTCTTTAATCCACACATCTGTACGTAGACATCCGAGCATATTTAAATTGATTCGTTTTTTTAAGCGTTACATGGATATCTTAGCTCATTTGTATATATTATAACTTATTTTAAACTTTAAATTTGATTTGTTCTGTTTTACTGTGGCAATTTGTTAAATAGTGTGTTTAACATGAGCCCCCCAAGGTAAACAACACTCCCAACCTGAACCACAAAAATGAAACTGAAAATTAACAAATGCACCCCTAAATAACTGCCTTATATCATTACAAGGCACAACTGAAACAATATGAATGTGCACCTAAATCACTATTAGTGTGCACCTAAATCACTATTAGTGTGCACCTAAATCACTATTAGTGTGCACCTAAATCACTATTAGTGTGCACCTAAATCACTACAAGTGCGCACTTAAATCAATATCAGTGCACACCTAAAAAACTACTAATGCACAGCTTTATCATTACCAATGCACTACTTAGTCTGGACCAGTGTGAGCTTAGATCACAACTAGTGCACACTTTAATCCGTACCTGTGAACACACACATCAGTACCACTTAATCACTAACTTTGCACACCTAAATGTCTACCAGTTCGCACTTAATCACTAACTTTGCACACCTAAATGTCTACCAGTTCGCACTTAATCACTAACTTTGCACACCTAAATGTCTACCAGTTCGCACTTAATCACTAACTTTGCACACCTAAATGTCTACCAGTTCGCACTTAATCACTAACTTTGCACACCTAAATGTCTACCAGTTTACATTTTAAGCTTCAGCTATTTAAGGGGCGACGATCGTAGTAAATGGTTAAGAAGAGGTAATGTTTATATAATAATTAAACGGTTGACTCACTTCCTTGTCGTACTGGAATGATTTGAGATCCACGGTTATAGCCTGGAATTTGTATGGTAGACAGCACGGCACCCTCACCGGTTTGGGAGAGAAACCTCTGTCACGTTGCACCCTGATGTTGTTTTCATTCTCTCCTGACACAGCGATGAACGTGTACACCAAAACGGCACAAACTCCCAATGATAAATCTTTGAAACTAAAGGATTTCATCCTACGGGATTCTCTTTCAGTTCAGGATATTCTGCTTTTGTTCTTTGTTCCTGAGAATAGAGTTTAATTAATATAACATTGGATTACAATGACATTAGAAGTCGTAGCTCAACTGTAGACCTCAAACGTAGAATGTATAACATGGTTTTAATGTGTTTATTTTGTATCAGGTAGGATTTAAAGACATGTAATGGAGAGATAGGTATATAGAATGGTTTAGAAAGTTAGAGTGTTAAGATACGTTCTAGTAATACAGTCTAGAACGTAATAGTAATACAGTCTCTAGACTGCAATTTAAGGGTGGGGTTTTTTGGAAAATCAGCCACGAAATTGATAGTTATATCTTAAATGGTAGCAATCATTCCATTTAAAGGTAATTCATTCGAAAGCATGGAGATTGAAACACATTCTCAAAGCCATGTGCCCCATCAGTAGACGTTTCAATGTGTTATATCTTTTATTTTAACACAGTTCTTCTTCTTATGTTTGAGGGCCCACGATCAATTTATTGATCATTCTGGTTTGAATTCAAAGTTTGCCTTCTCTTAGATGAGTTACCGTCCAAGGCTAACGAGTCTCATCCACTCGGGAGTTGCCGGAATGTTTCATTGACTCAATGTTATCCGCCTACGGGACTCCATCTCCGGGTTTGAATTCAGAGTTTCCTTCTCTTAGATGAGTTGCCGTCCAAGGTTAACGAGTCCCATCCACCCGGGCTGCTGGTGGTGTGTTTGCTTGACTGGGGAGGGGATTGAACTTCAGACCATCAACTTGATATTTTGCTCAGTTTAGACCACTCGGCCACCCAGCACCCAGTTGTGGATATGTAATAAGCTACTCGGCGCAATGCGCCCATCAAGAGTGCAAATAATTTTCTTCTAAACGTATCCCCTTTTAAGAGTGAATAAAAGGTTCTCCAGACATATTGCATATCAACAGGGAATAAAATATTTTCAATTGTGTAAAATGTCTATCTTAAAAACGACTTACGGTTCAGGTTAATTCAGAAAATTGTTAACTTATTCCCTATTACACCTAATAATCGTGCATAATTAAATTTAGTTAAGTATTTTGTTGTTTTTTAATTAATTTAACATTTGAAAATAAAACCTAATATTAAAAACAAACTTTCTAGGTGCCAATCTTTTGGTGAAGGAAAATAAAAATTTCAAACATATACATATATATAAACACATAATTATATGTATTTCTAAAAATAGAAAAGAATAAGAGATGACGCAAATATATAAATGTATATTACTGCTTTCAATATTATTCAAAATTCAGCCAACATAGAAGACATTGTTAGGCCAGAAAGAATTGACTTAGTAAAATGTACTAGGTTTATTGTAATAGTTATTGACGTAGTTCAACTGAACTTTACATAACAACGTGACAGAGGTTAGGGGCAGGTAAAAATAAACATTTGGTTAATCTGTGCAAATTACTCAGCGTGCAGCCCTGGTGTGATTACACGTTATAAAGTTTCAGCTCAGGGCTTGCCCAATGCCGTGACCGAGGCGCTGATAGAGTGGAGCAGTGAATTATACTCCAATGATTGGGAGGATATTGTCAATGAAACTTTTAAAGTTTACGCAAAACAAGAATTTGTCTTAATCATTCCAGCACTAAATAAAGCACATATTAATTTTGCCTCTTATAAATGTAACGTTCATAATGTAACAGGCGTAAATCTTTCTCTAGCTTTTTCGACTCTTTCAGAAATTTACAGTATCTTTATTTTCCAACATTACAGAAAAAGTTCATACTCTTATTTTTTTTTTCACTCTACACAAAGTTAGACTCCCAATTTTTCAAGCCATAACTTTTTCCACCATTAATGATTTTTTTTTTTAAAGCAGAGTTTTATTTGTAAACTTCATACGCCTCTCAATGCAATTAAGATGAAGTCATCATCTCATGAGCATGCATCGAATGTTGTGCTATTTAAACATGTCACCAACCATCACTGACACACACACTAATCAAGATTAAAACTTTCAATATTTCTATTTAAAACAAAATTCTGATCAATAGCAGTCTGACATTTATTTGGTCTTATGTTAGTGATAATAAAATAAAATCATTACAAAATAAATAATTTTTAACATTGTTATTTTCCCTAATCCTATTTTTTCACTTGAAAATATTATTACAAGTGTATTTTTCGAATCAACCACAAAGTACACAATATTACTTGATGTATAACATACGATTCTGTCACACAATACACACATCATTATAATGTTTATGCTCGCCCTTATTATTGTACTAACAACAAGCAAAGCGCAGTTAGTTCAAATGAAACTTTGACCATCAACTCGACCCTCTTTACATATAGCGAAGTTCCTGTTTGAAATTCCTTTGGAAAACTACTGAAATATTAAAATTGACCACACAAGTATTGAATAGCCAAACTGCTGCTCGTGTTCACCGAAATACAACATGTTAAAAATATACACAAACACACCAATTTCTTTGTTTTGATCTTTGCAGTTCGAAATTACCCAACCACCTGTTACACTGTCAGTAATCTAAACTATTGTCAGACAAGCAATAGAGATAATCATTTTAAGGTTAGTTTTTTTTTTGAACGCCACACGAAAGTTGAATGCACAAACACAGCTGTGCCGTCCCACACTTGCTTGACTTTACGGTGTGCAGACACACAGAGTTCTATGTTTGATGTATCTATCCATTAAGTGTCTCTCGTGTTATTGTACACGAACCCTGTTAACAGGCTATGTATATGTTTATATTCCTGATATTAACCACTAATGGTCACACAAAAAATGGCGTGAGAGATCTTCAACTCATGGTAGCAGTTCTTTTTCTTATGTCAAGAATTGTATGTCAACAAATATTTCGGTAGATTAAACTAGGTTATAAAATCTATTTTTATGAGATACAATTGTCGAATGAGGAATACAATTTTTTTTAAAAATAAAGCTAAAAGAAAAGCTTTGAAAAAGTACAATCTTTCAGGCATAGTGAAAAACAAAGCTTAAAGCTAGACAAATAGTGTTTTTTTTTTAACGGTGTTTCCATTTAACAAGACCACGAAATATTTCTTTTTAACGTTTGAAACTTAAAATATCGTAGGGTACAAATCAATGGCGAAGTATTGTTCTACATTTCAAACACTATCAATAATTTTAAATGAAAACTTTCATTTTCCCCTTATTTTGTAATGTTTAAACTCTTATTTATTTATTATTTTTGTTTATTATTATAAAAACATTTGTTTTGCTCTACATTTGATTTTCCACCCCCCAAAGCTCTTTTTTTCATTGCTGTTTATATGAATGAATAGAGGGTAAATCTATAACTGTGAATATTTATTTCTTTCAAATACTTTTTTTAGCTATATTTAATTGTGAGCAACAAAATTTAAACGCCCTGATGTAAAATCGTGAATTATGAAATTGTGTTTTGATGAAACTAAAACATCCGTCTTTTGAATTTCAAATGTAACGTAAAAATGATCATCTCGATTGCGTTAGTTGATTTGTCCTCTTCAAATAGTCGAACAGCACTAGTTTGAAATCAACGTATGAATAGGGTTACCAGAACTATGCAAGAAGTGCAAGCAATGTAGCGAATGTCATGTCTTCATCTACGTGTGAGATACGAATGTCATGTCTTCATCTACGTGTGATATACGAATGTCATATGTTCATCTACGTATGTGTTACGAATGTCATGTTTTCATCTACGTATGAGATACGAATGTCATGTCTTCATCTACGTGTGAGATTGACGCAAGGTAAGATGAAATGTTCCACTACAAAAGTCAAAAGCTGTTAGTTGGGTGTGTGTGTGTGTGGAAGGTTTGGAGGGGGGGGGGGGGCTGGTGGGTTACCGTCTTGTAAATCTCAGTAGCATTCAATTCGAGCTAGAGTCTCGTTTATAAAATAAAACTAATCGATTATGACTCGAAGCGATGCTTCTTTCCACTGAGCCATAATAATGAAAAGATCGATACTTTGTTGTGATTGTTCCCAAAATATATGATTTCTCTATGTGCTATGTGAATGGAGCGTCTGCTCTTGTTCGCACTTCCGTTTAGGTTCTGATGAAGAAACAAAAGTTGGTTTGGTATCAAAAGGGGGGGGGGTGTCCGCCTATGTAAAACTAGCTTGCTATCCACATTCATGAACTTTTGGGGTTGAGACAAGTGCTTAATACAAATATGACAGGTAGTAATATAAATTGTTTATTGTTTGATTCCTGTGTCATCGATTGATTTTCATTACATTGGCTTAATGGTTTTTACTCTGTAAATAGCATTTTGTATGCACAACGAATGGAGCATAAACGTCATTGCTTGCAAGGATGGACACATTTTCTCTGTTGTATGGATGGTTTCCATACACTTTAGATTTTGTCCTTACGCATTTGATTGTGTCTCCACTCTACTCATTGTATTTAAATGACTACACAACACGAATTTTGTGAAAATGAAATAATTTCATCTGTAAGAGCGCAGAGATTGCACCGTGCACATTTACTCTTTTTATATTCGCGTACCCAATAAAGTTCGGGAGTTAATTGCATTCTTGGATCACAAACTCATTTTAAACAGAAAAAAAAGAATATCAATCAAATTATAAAGTTGATGACATCCGATGAAAGCTTTTAGCACTGGCTGATATGATTAAAACAATCAGAGACATGAGATATAATAATTTATGGTGTGCTAAATTTTTGAATTTGATGAAATGTGACAATTTGACATTAAGCCCGTAAAACATTAAATTGCAAAAAAACTTCTTCCCCAGAATTTGTGATTGTGTCAGTAAAAGGAAATAATTATAATTTTGTAAAGAAATAATTGAAAGATGTTGGATAACAAAGAGAGAATACAAGGGCCAGGTGGGGTGTTTTTTTTTGGGGGGGGGCGGTTTGCAAGGTTGCCGTCCAGTGAAGCAGACATGAGAAATTATGATAATTAGCTAAGAAAAAGCCATAATTTGGTAGAGAAAATAATTGAGTAATTAAACAAATGGGGAAAAAAAGAAATTGTAATACAGCAAATAAAGATGAAATAGAAAGGGAGAGAATGTCAGAGCGAGCAGTTGGGAGAGGGAGTGTGGAAAAAAAAACAGACGAACATTTCGGCAGACAGAAGGAAGAGCGATCGATTGAGTGAGAGTGTGTGTGTGTGTGTGTGCGTGAGTAAATTGGAACAAAGAGAGAGATGGAGAGAGAGAGAGTGAGAGAGTGCTCACAGAGGGAGAGAGAATGTGTGTAAAGAAGGACAGAAAGCGTGTGTAATGCGAGAGAGAGAGAGCTCACAGACTGAGAGTGTGGGTAATAAAGGAGATGGAGTGTGTGTAAGAGATCTAGAGTGTGAGAGAAAGTCTATATCGCATTAAAGCACATAAAAGGTGTGTTTACTAGTTTATAAGTTGTTTTTATCTTTTACAACCTTTCACCAAATATCTATCTACACATATTTATATATTTATATATATTCCACTGATCCTGACGAAATGAAATTCGGACCTGCTCTATCTTGCTAATTAGATTGTACCTTGATTTAATTATTTCAAGGTATTTGTATTTAAAAAACCTTTGATAGTTTAGGTAGAAATGTAAAAATCGTAATCCTAAAAAGCAACAACTTAATGATCATAATTTAAAAAAATTAGTTTCCTCTTTCGATGTTAAAGAAATGTAAAATAGTTTGTTTTAAACTTTGTCTATTCAACCAAACTTATTTACAAGTGAGATTTAACATTAAGACACAGCTGAAACTTGTCATTACGAAACAGTTGAGATTTAACATTGTGACACAGGCACGTTTCTATAAACGTCCCCCCATTCTTCAGGAGTCGTTGCGTTGTAGAGGCTGCTAGCCTTTTGTTGACTTACCTATTGATCCTCGTCTTTGACAACAGAGCTTCGTAAGTTATTGATAGTTTTTAAAGGGCCTGGAGCCTAAATCGTTTATAAGCCTGTAAGCTACAGACTGCAGTGTCTTTTAAAAAGCACCTCTTGCATATATTTTACATTAAACTTAGCTAATTGCTTTTATTTATTTATTTATTATTTTTTTGTTATTCTATAAAACCTTTGACAGTATTCATTAATTCGTTATCATTTAAGTTAACCTTTAATCCGAAGGTCTTCTTTACTTCAATGTTGATTTGTGGGTACGTTCAAATATGGAGTTGTGGCAGAAACCGCCCTTAAACATAAATTTATTTCATTGCATCTCAGGTTAAAATAATACAAATAAAAATAATAATTCCAGACATTTGGATTCTCGGCCCTTTAGTGCCGCCAGTCCATCCGTCTAAATTATCTCATTTAAATCTGAATCATCAAAATTAACGCTCCTTGAAACTTCGAGTGCATTAACTACCGTGTTCACATTAATTTCAGTGACGACCCTGTTTTTATTCTTGATTCTGATTCCATCCCCCACCATTGTCTGACATTTATCGTCCATCTGGGTCACTAGTTTTATTTTTATTCCCGATGTTCTTCACGTCTCGTACAACCGGAAACACCGAACGGGAACTCGCACGGGGAAGTATTAGTCGCCATTGTGCTGTGTTTCCATGATGACAAGTGTAATAGTATCAACCCCTCGTCTGGTCGATGTGGTTTGTAGTACTTCGTAAGTTTCAGTGGTTCAAAAAATGTGTAATAAAAGGCACAATTGGTAGTTTTTCCCATATCAATGTAACCTTTTAATTATTTTTATAACTTGTAATGTTGATGTTTAAGAAAATTTAATTTAATTTGCACAGTATTAAAAGTTAGCAAATCTAGTTCTCTTGAAACTTCCTCCCCCTAAGAATTTCTACTAGATCCTCATCAACATCTTCATTAATGACTCCATTATTTATCATTCTAATTTTTTAACATCGTTTTGAATGCGCAAGTGGAACGTTAACGTATTATAAACACGATTACGTGATCATAACATCTATTACAAGGGGTGTAAACCCAGACATCTGGCCGTGGAGAGACCGAATTCACTGCCTCGTGAGTGTAGACAGAGAATTTTGAAAAAAAAATCATTTGCAAAAAAAAAAAAAAAATCCATACAAAGAACAGTTGTCGAAGTTTCATCAAACGGCTTGATGTACCCAGCTTCTGCTGTATGCTGGTTGTTCCGAATTGGATATTTTTTTAACCACTGCTCTTGTCTGTGCCGAATTCGAAATACATTATCGACTTAACTGCAAGGAGGTATAGTTCATTCATTCCCCCCCCCCCAAACCCCACACACCGAATTCAAGCGATTCGTTAGCTGTCGTAATTGGTTTTTTTTGGTGCTTACATATTAGTATGTAATAGATATTACATACATATATTACACATATATATATGTAATATCTATTTATAATAGATATTAGACCATGTTAAATCTTCTGGCTCATGACGAGTGTTCTGGTCCCATATCAATCTTTCGTTGTCTAGAATTCTTATGACGCTGGCGACGGTTTAGATGGCGTGTGCTCGTTGGTCATAAAACGGACTTGTTTGATTCAACTGTCAGCACTTTCCACTTCTACTACTTCGATACATGAAAACATTACAATATCAATTATACTTACAACAAATAATCAAAATTTGATTTACAAATTCGGCGCTAATGATTCATTAAACATGTGCCAAAAAATATTTACAATTATATTATGGAAATTTTTTAAAAGGTCAACATTTATAATTCCTGTGGACATCCACTAATTATCCAGCCTGCTATTAACATTTAAGAGGGCGGGATATTCCGCTTGTCAGACGGTTGCCTGAACGAGTGCCATTTTTTCCACCACCTTACAATTCCCCTGTAAAATATCACATGTTTCAAAACACGTGTCACATGGTCAACACACAAAAGCAACATGAATATCATTACACAACCAATCTTCACACACAGCATACACAGCCTCACCCAAATGTTCATGTAACTTATCAAAATCAATTTTACGAGCCTCACCTCCCACAACAAAACCAAATTCTTCCATACTCCAGCTTGAGCACTGTCTTCTCTCGTGACATATTTCATTAACAACAAAACCAACCTTTTCAATAACAATTGACACAGGACATAATTTACCAAGAATAACATCATGTCTCTCCCGTGACCCCCACATCAGGGAAAAAGCTCACCTCATTCACACGAACCCCGTGATCAAGGCCAAACCCGTTTGCCCCAACACAATTGTCTGAGTCTAAGATACGCTTAAAAAACACCATGGTTCTTGTCATAGGAGTTCATTAGTTAGTGTTGCGTTTGAATGCATGTTTATTACGCGCGGCGTGTGTTTGAGAGTTTTTATTAGCTAATGAACGCGCTTGTCTGAATGACGTAATTTTATGTTAATTGTGACGTATTGTCTAGTCCGTATTGTGATGTAAGTTTGAGTCGTGCGGCAGTTATTGTGTGTAACGTTGTGGAAGACAGATGTGTTTCTTGTAGCTCCAGCCTGTATTCCTCATTGATTATTAAAGTTATAGTTAGTACTAAAAAGACTTGAGTTATTCACTAATGATTGGAATAGTAAGAGAACTCGATGAACGATTCAATCCAGGAGACATAGGAGTTGACAGTTCTCAAGACCTGAGCAACTCGTGTCACCCACGCTAAAACATTCCACGATTGAACTATAGCCCTCAAAGCTCCACGTGAAGTTATTTTTCAATAAATTCAACATTGTTATATTTTCGTCCCCGCCCTGGCACTGCCCTTGACTTAGTATTTATAGTAGATATTAGACAAGTATTTAAATCACGTTTTATTATGCAGAGTACAAATTAGTATTTATAATAAATATTATTATTTGTAACATGTATAAGTATTTATAGTACACATTAGTATTTATAACATATATTGCTATTTATACAGCATATTAGTATTTATAACATATAATGCTATTTATAAAGCATTTTAGTATGTATAACATATATTGCTATTTATAAAGCATTTTAGTATTTATAACATATAATGCTATTTATAAAGCATTTTAGTATTTATAACATATAATGCTATTTATAAAGCATTTTAGTATTTATAACATATAATGCTATTTATAAAGCATTTCAGTATTTATAAAACTAGTTCAGGTCTCGCCTTATTTGTGTGTTCGAAATGGTCAGAAGATGTTGCCCCATGGCTAAACTGTTATAGAAGCCACTGTACATACTTTTAGATGTATATATATTTTTGGAGTATATGCCTAAATGTTAGATGTGGCTTTGACATTATTAGATGTTGCTTGATATATTTTAGATATGGCTTTGACATACGTTAGATTGGGCTTGACTTTGGAATTTCTTAGATGTGACTTAAACATAAGTTAGATGTGACTTTGACATATTTTATATGTGGCTTTGACATATCTTAGATATTGCTTTGACATATGTTAGATGTGGCTTTAACATATTTTATATGTGGCTTTGACATATCTTAGATATGGCTTTGACATATTTTATATGTGGATTTTATATATGTTAGATGTGGCTTTGAAAAATTTTAGATGGGGCTTTGATACATGTTAGATGTGACTTTGACATATTTTAGATGTGTTTTTGAAATATTTTAGATATGGGCTTTTATATATGTTAGATGTGGCTTTAGTATGTGTTAGATGTGGCTTTAGTATGTGTTAGATGTGGCTTTAGTATGTGTTAGATGTGGCTTTAGTATGTGTTAGATGTGGCTTTAGTATGTGTTAGATGTGGCTTTAGTATGTGTTAGATGTGGCTTTAGTATGTGTTAGATGTGGCTTTAGTATGTGTTAGATGTGGCTTTAGTATGTGTTAGATGTGGCTTTAGTATGTGTTTGATGTGGCTTTAGTATGTGTTAGATGTGGCTTTAGTATGTGTTAGATGTAGCTTTAGTATGTGTTAGATGTGGCTTTAGTATGTGTTAGATGTGGCTTTGCAATATTTTAGATGTGACATTTGACATATTTTAGGTGTGACTTTTGACATATTTTAGGTGTGACTTTTGACATATTTTAGGTGTGACTTTTGACATATTTTAGGTGTGACATTGACATGTGTTAGATGTGGCTTTGACATATGATTGATGTGACTTAATCCTACTCATAGTGTCAGTCCAAATTATCGAATAACATTTGCTTACTTCAGTCAAGTTTTCCTGAAAGAAAAGTTCGTGGGTATAGGCATAAAAAATTAAAGAAAATATCCTCAATGTAAAATATCTATAAGACCCTATCTTGTGTGTAGATGTACGTTTACCGCCCGTGATAATAACCGTAATTCCCTAGTGCTTAGAGCTAATTGGTGCATTTTAAATATGTTTAGCTGATGGCTGCATTGAAATTTTTTTCCTTGTGGGGGGGGGGGGATGGGAGGGAGAGAGAGATGTTCCCCCCCCCCAACAAAAAATATATTAAAGGGAGCTAACACTGTAAATATTTGCAAAGATTGAATTTGACAGATTTGATGCGCCTCTCGCAAATTGCTATTTTTAGAATAGAAAGATGTTTTTTTCTTTTTTTTTTTTTTATTACAAGAAAACTGTGCCCTAATTTCAAAAGTCTCTGGTCATTTTTGTGGGTTCAGTCTAAATGGCGAAATTTATATTTAAAAAATAAACAGAAAGAAAGAAAGAAAGAGGAGGTAAAGATGTTAAATAGAATGTTATATTGATATGCAAGAACGCCTTGAATATGATGTAAATGCAATGCTTGGTAAGAGAGCATACAACATTTAATGATTTATTCTTTAACTGAAGATAACGATTTGTGTTAATGATATTTAACCAATGTTCCCTCTAAGGTTTGCTAGTTCATGTGCAAAATCATGCAGTTGTATGCAAAGTTTTACTTTGCAGAGTGCAGCGTATCTGTTCGAATGTATTTTTTATAAAAATTTGCTGCGCGGCATCTGTGAGGTAGCTGCGCGGCCGCGCAGCTTAAAGGGAACAGTGGATTTTTAGACTTTGTGCTCGAAGACACAAATAAGTATTTTAAGCTTTAGTCAGCCCAAATAAATAATAATAATCACGAGGCCTCATGTAAGCTATGTGAAAAATGTGCAGCTAAAATTAAACTACATATGGCAAGGACTTTAACATAAAGGAAGCATCACATTTAAAAGTTAATACTTACAGAAATAATAATTGTAATAAATACTCTCCTACTAATGTTTCTCAAATTCCCCGTATTTCTTTTTTTTTCGTTTTCCTTAAATTTTATGTATCTTTAAATATTTTGTTCCGGTAAGATTCTCGACTTATTTTTTTTTACTTTACAAATATTTATATTCCTTTACTTCCGGTAATCCTACTTCCGGCAACAACAAAGGAGATCTGTAAAAAATTTTTTACTGTGCTCTGTTTCTTGTATTTTCATTTGTCATGTCCGCTGAAGAAGGCTCTGGGCCGAAACTTTCACATCTTATCGTCCTGTATTTGGATTTAAGCTTCAACATACGTTGTTCTACTATTTAATGATAATAATTCTGCAGAATTAAAAGAAATGCACAAGACAACTCTTTGACATTTACCTTCACATTTAAGATTTTAGGAAATAAAATTTAGTAATGAAGTAAGACATAACTTGTCCATACAATACACCTGGAAGGACGAGGGTCAGTGGAAAAGTGGGTCTCAGGAGAGTCACATTAGTTCTCGTATTAAATTAGCTGCCAATCAAAAGATCTGGTAAGACCAGGGTCTCACGTGGGGGATCAGTGGGAAGATTATGTGACTTAGGAAGACTAATGAGAAACCAGATTGAAGATTTGACCAGTGTATTGGGCAGAACTTCTATAAGAACAAGAAAAAATAGAATCGTATAAAACATGACATGATACAAAATGTATCTATGTAACGAATAGATAATTACTTCCTGTCAATACAAGTCACATGACTCTCAAATCCTTAAAAAAAAGAACACAAAGTACTGCCCATTGGGTAGACAATTTTAAAAAATCTAGCCAATTTGTTAATTAAATCATTTCCCAATTAGTAACCGATTCCATCCAGCCACGGGACATGCGTACTAATATTGAAATTTTATAGATACCCATAGGCCCCCCTCTATCAATACCCATAATAAACGTGTCGCTCTAGTAAGACACGTCAAGACAGAAATAACCCCGATCATCTTATCGACCACATTAAAGAAATCTTGACTTTTTAAAATTCCTATCCCTGTTTCCGTCTCCTACGGTTCACCCCCGGCCCTCCACGCTTTCTTCCCTTCCCGCAATCCCGACATTCCGAAGAACCTTTGATGTCCACCCTAAAAGTCGTCTCGATCTCAAGCTTATCAATGGTGAAGCCTGGTTTTCCTACTTATTATTCAGACCATCCGGTCCGGAATGGGGCCACGTGGGATGACTGAGTGGGGAGATAAATCCAGGCAAATCCTTAAATTTATAAGGGAAAGTTTTGTACTATACAAATTAAATCATCGTGCTCCTCCTTGTAAGTGCAAGTCTTATTACTTATGTTAAATTTTAAAGGAAACAAAAGTCAGAAAATTATTAAGAGTTTGTCTCAGAAAATAATTCATAAATTCTGATTCTGACCTAATGATTTAGTCAATTATTTCCCCACGCCACGGAGAAGATGTTAAAGAACAGGAATCAAATCTAAGTTTACTTGAGTATCGCACAAATGTTATACCGTTTTGTTCAATGTTAACAGCTTTCGTTTGGGACCCAACGTTAAACACCAGAATCCTCTATTTATTTCTCTTTTTAAGAGAAAAGACATCTCAGAGCTTATTTTATAACAGATCATTTATTTTGTTATTCTGAACCCTTTTCGTTTCTGGGGATACCCTAAAACCCTTTTCGTTTCTGGGGATACCCTAAAACCCGATAGAGTTACATAGTTAGAACTGGTAGTTTTTAAATCTACCTATCGCAGGTAGCAAGTAGGGCATTATGCGCTTCTATTGTTAGCACAGCATCACAGCAAACTATCGTCTAGATTTTAATATGTAAACATTAGAAATTTGAAATAAGTATCATGATAAAATAGATTTTAAAAAAAGATAACTGTCTACTTAAAATTTCTGATATTTAAATTTAAATATTTTTTAAAAATAAAAGAATATACAGCACATGGCTTGCGAAAATGTTGTGGGACATTAGAAATGAGAAATTAGTTTAGATGCGTGACGTGGCATGACCATGGAGTTACCATTTCGTGTCCTCATCATAAATGGTTTTTTACTTTTTTTTTTTTTGGGGGGGGGGGGGGTGGGGGGGTAGAGAGGGCGCTGCACATTTTTAGGTTTTTCCTCCAGGCAGCACAAGATACGACGCAACAATAAAGTGGACGGATATTTAAGTACAGTTATATCTCAAAGCCAGATATTTTACACACTGGAAAACGGTATAAAGATGTGTTTTTTTTGTAACCTAATAAAATAATGTGTTTAACTTTGTTAATTGGAGGAAAGATTATGTTCTTATTTGTATATGATGACAACATTTTCTAATCCGATGACTTTTACAATCGGGGTAGACGAGGCTTTAGCTTTTCTATTAAAATAAATACATGTGTGTTATGACACTGTCGGAAAATAGATTTCAAGGTCGCTGACACTTTTTGGGGATACACATTTACATATACCTTAAAACTCAATGCACTTGGACAGTGAAAAATATGGAAGAATGTTTTTTGTTTTTTTTTAAAGTAAAGACATCGAGATATTCCGATGTTTGCAAAGATACAGCATAGGGCGTAGATAAAGATACAGCATAGGGTGTAGATAAAGATACAGCATAGGGTGTAGATAAAGATACAGCATAGGGCGTAGATAAAGATACAGCATAGGGCGTAGATAAAGATACAGCATATGGCGTAGATAAAGATACAGCATAGGGCGTAGATAAAGATACAGCATAGGGCGTAGATAAAGATACAGCATAGGGTGTAGATAAAGATACAGCATAGGGTGTAGATAAAGATACAGCATAGGGCGTAGATAAAGATACAGCATAGGGCGTACATAAAGGTGGCCACATATTTATGAGGCATAATTTAAAATAAAACTATATATTATTAACATTTCGTTGAAGTGCGAAATAAAGAGAGTACGAATATTTGGACGTGGATAACAATATCCCAAAGCCCAATCATTTTACATACATGATTTTTTTAATCTTAAAAATATAGCCATATGTTTTCCCTTTACTTAATATATAGTTTAGAGGCATAAACAGCGATATTTTTCTTTCCGTTTTGCACACAATACAGTTCTTGGGGATATACCAGACAACATTTGAAAACAACAACAAAAAACAACAAGGCTATTAGAGACTTGAAAATCGGTTACGACATTTTTAATCAGGTATAAGATTCAGTGTTTTTTTTTTTTTACAAAACAATTTTCCAATAATATACTTAAAGGGTGAGTCAAACTGTGGATACATTTTTAATGAAGATACCATTAGGGACCGGGGGGGGGGGGGGGGTGATGGCCGAGAAATAATGGACAGGAAATGTATGGTGAGGGTTGACCAGGCGATTAAAAAAAGTTTTGAAGGTTTGACCTATACAAGAGAAAATTGGATTCACGCCAACAGGAAATGAGACTGGGACAAGAGACCAAAATTTTCGCTTGGTTGAAGTTAATTACAGAATAGATGATGTATCTAATCCTTTTTTTTTAGTAACTAAATGCTTTGTCAGGTAGACCAGCTTTTGTAAGGACATCGATCAATCAAAATTCGTTGATGTTACAGCTATTTCAAGTGATACTTCAATTTTTTCTAAGTTTTAAGTCATTTTAAAATATTTTTTTTATAGTTTTCTTTGTAGTTTATGCGTGTGGAAAAGTGTTGGTTGGATGTAAATTATATTATAAAAGATTCATGGTTCTCAAAACTCAATGAAGTAAGAAAATTAAACATCAATGCATAGATAACTCTTTTTTTAAATGCTTATTTACTAAATAGACATGTCAAGGGCGTGGAAAATTGTCGTTTTTTTATTCGTTGTCTGTTTGAGATACAATATTATTCATGGAAATCCGTTTCAGTTACATGCGAATAAATAACATTAGTAGCTGCTGAGACTTCAAAACACCAAGTAGAGTGAAGCCCAGCATGCCTTACATACAACACCAAGTAGAGTGTAGCCCAGCATGCCTTACATACAACACCAAGTAGAGTGAAGCCCAGCATGCCTTACATACAACACCAAGTAGAGTGTAGCCCAGCATGCCTTACATACAACACCAAGTAGAGTGAAGCCCAGCATGCCTTACATACAACACCAAGTAGAGTGTAGCCCAGCATGCCTTACATACATCACCAAGTAGAGTGTAGCCCAGCATGCCTTACATACAACACCAAGTAGAGTGAAGCCCAGCATGCCTTACATACATCACCAAGTAGAGTGTAGCCCAGCATGCCTTACATTAAGTTACATTATGATTCTCTTAACACCGGGGCCTATTTTCTAATACAGTATGCACCAAAATCACCAATAGGAAAAATGAGTTTCGAAAAGGAAATGTCATAATAAGTCAACTACTTAATAAGACATTTTTAAAAAATGGTTGCTTATAATTTAGTTATTCATTAACCTGAAATACTTAAAGCGTTCTGTTCTCGTTTCTCATTCATGTATTCCACATTTTCAAATTGTTCATGCTATATCTGTACATTTTTCATTGTGTTCGTGAACTATTTTCTCGGCGTCTTTTTGGGGTTTGGATTAACGGTGTATATTTTATTTTTAACGTTATAACTATTTTTCTGCAGTTAAATCTCTTATTACTTCATTCTATAATAGATAATGTCCTAACGCGAGCTAGTCTATCTGACACAGCTCTTAGTAACTAACAATAGGATTAGATACATAATCTATTCAGTCTCATTTCATGTTGGTCTGAATCTGATTTTTCTCATGTATAAGTCATTGTTTCAAAACTTGTTTTATCACAAGGTCAACCCTCACCGTCCTGATGTCACACATTTCCTGTCCATTATTTCTCATCCAGCAAACACCCCCCCCTCACCCCATAAAATTGCATACGGAAAAACAAAACACACACACACACACACAAACATACACACACTCAAAAAGGGAAAGTTGACTAGACACAGTGTTCTTTTCAATGCTGGTAGTCTACGCTCTTCAGAAGTAATTTTAATGTGTAAAAATTATAGATATGCTTTCCTACACTTAAATTCTCTACAATAATATACAATGATTATTTTAAGTTTTAAGCCATATTTTACAAAGTAGTTCCTATATTCAAGAACTTAACGAAATTAGCATTAAAATGATGGTTCTGCAAATGTTCGTCTGTAGCCCCCGACCCCCCCCCCCCGACCCCCTCCCGACCTCTTCGACCCCCATATTTAAAAACAACTAACAAACCTTTGGAGAAAAAAAATTAAAATTATAATTAAAAAAACACCTTACTTGAACATAACATTTTAAAACTATCAACATGTTTTAAAGCCAAGTGGATTTGTGTATAGAGGAATTTTCTTTAATAAAAATGCATAACTATATTGTATCAAGCCCGGGAGCAGCAGTCTATTTCTCACGTTTCATAAAATCTCCACGCTCAAAAACTAACTAAAATCCTGAATGGGCCTGATGAAGTAATACCTTAGGGAATGTCTGGTTTCACGTCACTAAGCAGACATCTTGAATCTCCATATTCCAAGATCACAATTATTGACCTTTATTTTGTCTTGGGGTTTTGTGGAGGGGACGGCTGGCTTACGTTGGAGTTAACTTAAGTTCTATTTCAACCTAAGTTTAAAAATTACGCTGGAGGATATAATTACACGCTCGTTACTTACAATGTCAACAATGGAGAATTGAGAATAATAATGATATTATATATATTAGAATGAAGAATTTCAAAAACAAAAGGTTTTGGTGACATGTTGTACAATTATTTATTTCCTAATCACAATGTAATTTATTTTTTAATTGAACAAAGAATTAACCATTGCTTCTCACAACATATTTTGGTTAGCACAATGCTTCCTCTGTTAATACTTTATCTCTAGACCTAGACTTATGAGCATGCGCGGAAAGTACACACTTGAATACACACGTAAAACTCAACTGTACACGTTCATCATTCATTTCCCTAGTGATCAAGATGTTTGTTCTTTTCTTTTTTTTTTTTTTTTGTAACCTTCGACCTCAAATCTCATCTAGACACTACCCACCAGTTCAGATCACGTAGCCATCTACTAACTCTTGAATGGAGAAGTTAAAGGCAGTACAGTCTGTATTCCCAATGGGTAGCCCCGTCACCAGTGGCTTATGTCAAAAATTATAATGGTGAGGCAGTACTCAGGGTTGGATTCTTAACTTCTTCGGTGGGAGCTTAGTTTGTACCGTGGGAGCTTAGTTTGTACCGTGGGAGCTTATGTTGTACGATGGGAGCTTAGTTTGTACGGTTAGAGCTTATAGTGTACGCGTGAGCTTATGTTGTACTGTGAGAGATTATGTTTTACTGTGAGATTTTATGTTGTACGGTGGGAGCTTAGTTTATGTCCACTCCTATGTCTCCTGGATTGATTCATTCATCAAATTCTCACAACACGTTGTAATAGGTCTGACTATTCCAATCATACCCTTGATAGCTTATACGTTTGGACCTTAGTTTGTACTGTGGGAGCTTAGTTTGTATGGTGGGAGCTTAGTTTGTTAAATGGGAGCTTATTTTGTGCGATGGGAGCTTAGTTAGTGCAATGGGACCTTATTTAGTACGATGGAGGCTTAATTAGTATGGTGTGAGTTTAGTTTTACCAGAAACCTAGGAGCAGGCAGCTCACCGGTCGACCAAGACTCAGTTGGGAGTTCACACATGGAGACAGAAAGCCATGGATCGATCCGAGTGAAAGGATGTGGTGGAGCAGGCCAGGACCCAACATGGTCTGTAGCGCCACTGATGATGATGACGATGACCTTGCTTTTACTGCGGGCTCATAGTTTGTACGAATCTGAGTGCAGAATAGTATCCCATAGTTAATCAGATGGCTGGTAGTTGGCTGAGATGAAAGTAGGATTATGCTGGGGAAAAATATATTTTTAAGATGGCAATATTCAAATGTGTTTTCAAAGAAAAAATCATTTAAGAACTTGACATACACATTGACAGAAGATGTCAACAAATATTTCAAAAGTCTATTGCTAATGGTATAGCTTGCTTAGTGTAACATACTGGATTAAAATCTTTGTCACTGTGAACATAGAAGAATAAATGATTGTTTGAAGGAATAGCGCATGTGATTTTAGGCGTCTTTGCTGAAATGCCAGGAATGTGAAATATCACACATGAAGACATCATAGGATTATAAATACTAACGTTACAATATGTGTTAGAAATAATAAAAAATGGTTTAAACTTATTTACACGATTATATTACATAGCCGTAGTTTATGATTATGTAAATGGTTAAAGGATGCATTACGTAGTGAGATGACGGATATATTATATGGTGAATCGGCTGCTATACTTTATTGTGACATGATTGATATACTACATGGTTAAATCATTGATATACTATATTTTGAAATGATTAATGTAATATTTGGTGACATGATGATATATATTATATGATGACCTCATTGAAATACTATATTGTTGCATGATTTATATACTACACGATGAAATGCTGCTGTACCATATTGGGACATGTTTTAAATACTATATGGTGACAAGATTGAAATACTATTTGCTGACATCATTGATATGCTGAATGATGATATACTATTTGATGACATGACCGATCTACTGAAAGATGATATATTATTAGTGAAATTATTGCTATACTATATGGTGACATGATGGCTATACACTATCTGAGTTGTGTTAGGTACAGTAATATGGTTTTAAAATTTTAACCCGCATAGCGATGCGGCTCTTTCAATGAACAGTACGTAACAAAGGACTGAAATTCACTTTACAAAGAAAAAACGATACCAAAGCTAGCGATAGTAACAATACAATTTTTATTTATAGTGTTAAGTGCATATAAAAATACAAAATCAAAAATACAGAAACGAGAACTATATTAACTTACACTACAGCGAGTGAAAAAGTATCATCCTCGAAAAATACACATATTATATTATTATATTATTAATATATATAAACACGCGCAAAGAGTAAAAACTTCCAAGGCTCCTGTAATTATATTATGTCTCGAATGTTTCGTGTCTAGAAAATTTAGCAAATCACTTCCGGCTCGGAAAGCTGGTGCTTATTTATAAGGAGGTGATTAAAACCATCAAAAAACATTCTAGAAATAGCATATCCCGAATTGATTCTCTACCTTCCATTTATAACATATTTGAACATAATCAACCTTTTCCCAATCAAGCGGGATGGTAGAACGATACACATTTAATTGGTGACGTAAATATCAAAACAAGAAATGGGGAAATAAGTTGTGGACGCCAAAGCTCTTCGTTGAAACGCTATTAGGTCAACACACAGGCTATAACAATGTACAGCGAGGCAATTGTAAAAGTAAGATACTAGAAAGGAACAAATATTAATTCACACACACGGTGAAAAATCGTGTAGTGTTCCTGTAAGCCTGGTTGGCCTATTAAGTTTGTTCGTCATAGTCTTCTGGAAACATAAACAGACCCTCAATTAAGGGAATTGTAGGAAAGGACTGGCACAGTTAATTGGTGACGTCAGGAAAAAAAGAAAATAAACAAAGAGGGAGGGAAGTTGCATGCCACAGCTTGTTGTGAACAAAAACTAGGTTGACACACAGGCTATACTAGGTAACATCAGCGAAAGACACTTTGGTGACATAATCGATATACTCTATGGCAAAATGATGATCGATATTCTGTATGTTGACATAATGGATATAATATATTGACATTTATGTGAAAACCTTAATCTTGATGTCCTCAATGGTGAAATGAATAGTATGCTCTTTATGACATGATTGAAATCTTCTAAGATAAAATTAGTGATCTTCTCTATAGTTAGATGCCTGATACCTCACATGTAATTTTACTCTTAATTGCTTTTCTTTTCTTTTTCCGTGTAAATAAAAATATTTTTTACGACATTGCCGAAAATAGTAACAAATTGATCAGAAAGTAATGTTGAATAATTGAAAACAAATAAAATTGTAAAAACATTTTTTTTTTTAAAACGTAACAATTTCTAATAAAAGGGTACACAGGTTGGAATTCTTCTTCTTGAAACATCTGCCCTCATCACTCTTAAAACTATAAATATAAGGTTAGAAAAATACTGGGAAATATCAGGGACACAAACACCCTGACATTGGGAGAGAGTGAGAGCAAATATGGGCAGATTGAATGATGGCGGGGGTGGGGGGAAGTTGGAGGAAGGGTTGGGATGTGGGAGGAGAGGGGTGGGGGGAGAATGCTGGCGACTACAGCAGCAATTTTTTCCAGATTTCCATAAGGCAAGCGGTTAGCCGGCGATATTATTTGTGTTCGTGCCGAATTGCATTTTCTTCTGACCAAATTATTCTCCTGCTACAAGTTCTAGTGTTAATCTCTAGCTCAGTACTACAATAACAAGACAGCTCTACTAAGCAGGATTTGTCGAAAATATTAATTTAGATAATTTAGTCGCTGCTATGCAGAAATACCGTATTGCCATGATTTTAAATTAGATCTTTATAATTTTAGTTTTAACCCGACCACAGTAACATAACTGTCTAGGCCAGTGGTTCTCAACTTTCCTAATGCCGTGACCCTAAATACAGTCCCTCATGTTGTGGCAACCCCCAGCCATAAAATTATATATTTTTTCTACTGCATAACTGTAGACTTTATTTGTTTTTAGATGCTTTTAGGCCACCCTGGGAAAGTGTCGCGCGACCACCAAAGGGGTTGCGACCCACATGTTAAGAGCCGCTGGTCTAGGCAAAAAGAATAACGTAATAATTTTTTTTCAATTCTTTTTACAATAAAAGCAGAATGTGCAGAAATGAATTTAAGATACATTCATATTTAACAAAATATTGTAGATTTCTTACCCTCTAATGACAATTGATATGCAACACAGATCTCAGCACTGCTTTTATCAGTGTCGCTTGTTACGAAAATGATGCATAGTGTAATTTTCAGGGAATTCTAACAAGTTCTCATGGAACCCCTGCAAGTGTCCTATCAGGCAATGAGTGAAACGTAAGGTTAAAACCTGAAAAAACAAGAACGCCACAAAACAACGAACGTGTTGGCAGGAAGCCTTCGTCAGCGATCAAACAACAGACAAACAGAATAAAATATATAAAAAAAAATATAAAAATATAGTACTTAGCTGAGAAGTGGTGTCCGAGAGGGCAGCTAAAGAATTCTAAATGTTCCCCAAATTGTCCTAACATTTCCCCTAATTGTGATAACAGTTCCCCTAATGCTCCTAACAGTTCCACTAATTCTCCTAACAGTTCTCATAATTGTACTAACAGTTCCCTTATTTGTTGCAACAATTCCCCTATTTGTTGTAAGAATTCCCCTAATGCCCCTACGAGAAACATAACCCTTAACTAAGTAATGTACCTATCTTATCTAAAACGGGTGAGAATGTAAAGAAATAATCTGACAATACGACAAAGACAAGGAATATTCCCATCCCCCCACCCACTCCCTTAAAAAAAAACCAGGAAATACAATTATGGTATCTTATTGGATAGCATTAATCTACTCACTACTTCAGGTCAAGACAAAACTAACGGTCTGATCTAGGGCACGAGGAAACGGACACCATCCTCTGATCGGACGCTGCTCACGGTAAAGAATAGCGGGCGTCGACGAAAGAATGACCAGGGAAAATGTAAAGAGACCTGGCACTGAAGCGCGGGTGATGTCAGACGTGATGGTAAAAGAGGGGCAGAGAAGAGCGAGAGAGCAACGATCACAACCAGCAGACCACGTTGATCGGTGCAGGATTTTTATTTTTTGGTCGAAGGACCTAATGGACGTTTCGGTGTTGGACAAAATGCACGTGGTATTCGATTGTGTCTGTGCGTGGAGGTGTGGAGTTCTGGTTAGGATTGTTAATTAGTCTTCTTTTGTTCGGTACTTCGTCACAGGTAAGGATTTTAATCTAACATAGTAAAGACCGTGTTAGTGTTACGAAGGGATGTGTATATATTTACATTTTTCTCTTAAATGAACTTAAATTTGCGTTTCATGTGATAGCAACTTTAATTAAAAATAGTGTTAATTAATCTTTGACGAAACCGTTATTTTTATGTCAAGTCCTCACCTTTTCTTGTTTTTTTTTTTTTTTTTTTGATTGAATACGTTTTAAAATGTATAATTCTAAATTATTTTTAAACAGTTATTCTAATATAAACTCTTTTTTTCCTCAATGGTGTAAAGCTATCCAGTTAAAGAACATGTGTTTCTGGAAATAAAATCTTTGACACCTAAATACATTTTAACCTCTGCTACGTAAACGAGAAGTGTGTAACTGAAACATGCCTTGCTGGACATTCACAACAATTGTGCTACATATAACTGGAGATTTCACTGCACTTACACTTTTACTAAAAAAGTAAATTTTCAAAAACTACTTGTGGTATTATTATGGTAACAAGGGGGAGATACTGCAATTAGGTTGTTGAAAGTGGAAATGGGCGAAACAAGATTAGAAACCTGAGTGGAAAAGAAACAAACGTATCGGCTAGAAGCCTCAACTTACCTACTTATGTTCTGTCACATTCCCCTTGCTGTCCTCTCGTCTACTTATGTTCTGTCACATTCCTCTTGCGGTCCTCTCACCTACTTTTGTTCTGTCACATTCCTCTTGATGTCCTCTCACCTATTTATGTTCTGTCACATTCCTCTTGATGTCCTCTCACCTATTTATGTTCTGTCAAATTCCTCTTGCTGTCCTTTCCGATAATAAATTGCTGCTAAGTTTCAATTTATTTTTTTTATTTACACTGTTTCCTTTTCGCTGATGAAGGCTTCTTGTTGACATGTTCGTTGTGTGTTGCGTCTTTTTAAAAAAAGTGTTTTCCCTTACTTGTTTCAGCTCATTCGCTTTTACTGTATTATTAGAGCGGTTTGCACTGGCAGTGAACTTCGCTTGAAAAGGATGGTGTTTTGGTCACGTTCACGTATGCGTAGAAAAGATGAACGATCTATGTCTTGATTTTTGCTTGTAGCTGCCTTGCAGCAAACACCATATCAATAGTTTTACGTTCTTTGTGGAAAAGAGAATTGACTTTCTGGCAGGTGACCCATCTCAAGATGCTTTAATAAGATGGTTTAGCAAGATTCTCGCGAGTATTCAGCCTGCAGTGGAGACCAATGATATGCCACGATTGCTATCGCAAGATTGACGGATCCCTTTACACCTGTACAGATGAACAAAATATGCATTATTGAAATCATGTACAATCGTATCTTGCTATCACATAATTAGCAACAGCTGTCGGAGCCTTTCAGTCAGAGCTATGCCGCCTCCTTTGTATATTTCAGCTGGGATCGAGTCATCAACTGGAGCTTTGCCACTAGAGAAGGCACGTATGGTTTGTTGTTTCTCGGTTAAAAGTAGGGGAGAGTCTTCCATTTCTTGATTGATCGGCATATGCGGCAGACTATTTACTGTTTCATCCTGCGTATTTCAGCTACGTTTTTCTGTCTTTGTATTTTTGCTGTCGAACGCTTCTTAACCAAAAAAACCAGATTTTGTATTGTTTTCCCTTAGCTTCTCTCTACCTTGTGGATATTTCTTATCATTTATGTGCAAGACTATTTATTTCATATAACTGGAAAATTTAATGTGGTTGCTAATATTATATTTTAAATATCTCGATGAAATGTGCTTTAATTGCACAAAGTTATGCATATTAAGAAATAATAATTTTTAATTAGTGTCTAGTTATATTTTGAAAAATTTATATCGCTAAGTATTTTATTTTGCTTCATTAATATCGTTTATGTGCAAGACACAATCATGAATGCAAACTAGCAACAATCAAACAGTATTCACCCATATTAATGGGACACTTGCACTTGCTTCTTTGACATGATCTTTGCGATCCGTGGAGAAAGGGAGCTGACTGACACGATCAAATCTTCTTCCAGTTTTAGGCGGTTCCTTTGTTTAGTTTTTATGGCCGTCATCGACCAGAAAGCCTTTTCACAAAGATACGTGGAACCAAATGGGAGAAGAGCAGTGATTGCTTTGTTGGCGACATCAAGGTATGTCCTTTTAACTTCGCACCAAAATTAAGATAAGGATTTCTCCTTAAATGTATCCTGAAAACTGCGATCTGATGACATGTCTATCAGTATTTCTTGCTGAAGGACTTGTGGGTTTGATTGCATAATATTGTCCATTTTGAAAGGAGACATAACCCAGCTTAGTCCTTTGTCAGGTCCTGTTGTCAGGAACGGAAAGTATGATGAGAATTCGGTGTAAAGCTTCTGCAGGTGGGCCTTAACAACATTATATATCTCTTGCATGAAGATGAAATTCATTGCAAGAAATGCAGCCAAGTTTGAAAACATTTCCAGACGTCCATTTTCAACTCTATTCGGCCAAAATGATATTTTCTTGAGAAATTATGTTATTTTGTCTTCCATTGTAAAAATATTGTGGTCATAACCCTGGAGAGATAGGTTCAATTCATTTAACATCTTAAATATGTCTGAAAGGTATGCGAGACGGCAAACCCACGAATGATCTTTAAACTTTGCAGCCAGCGAGAACGAATCTTTGAGAAATAGGTACACTTCATTGCGAAGCTCAAAAAAGTCTCATAAGAACGTTTCCTCTTGACTGCCATCTGACTTCAGTATGGCAATGCCGTATGCTCAGATTCCAGATCATGGCAGAACTTGCAAAACAGCCTTGAATTATTTCGTCGGGTTTTAATGTGGTTGACAATCTTGACAGTTTCGTTGAGAGTGCTGTGCAAAATCTCACTCATTTTCTTGGATGACAGCGCCTGTCTATGTAGAATGCTGTGCGTTGAAATTATCAAGTTGTTTTTCTGTTTAGCTCTAGCAATGAATCCCTCAGTTCTTCCCGTCATAGCCGCCGCACCATCAGAACAAATGGCAACGCACCAACTCCAGTGGATAGTATTGTCACGAAAAAAAATGTCAATGACATTAAAAATGTCTTCTCCAGTCGTTCTGTCAGGTAACGACCGACAAAGCAAAATGTGTTCGATGATGTCACCAGAATCTGCAACACGAATGAAAACCACTAGCTGGGCTTTACTAGCAACATCAGTGCTCTCATCTAATTGTAATGCAAATTCCTTGGCACTAGCGATTTTCTCCAGGACTTGTTGTGTCATGTCGTCGGCCATGTCGACAGTTCTTCTTTGTACCGTGTTATCAAAGCGCTAGCCATTTTGTAAGACTCTATACAATAAATGTAAGGGATCGTTTCTTGGGTTACACCAGCCTAGATTCTATTTAAATTGGTATTCAGTTGGGTTTTGTGTGTGTGTGTGTTGTTTTATCATTGCCAAAGACAAAGACCTTGTGTGTGAAAAAATTATAAGTTACTAATTTTAAGCAATCAATGAAATGAAGAATTATTAATTATGTTTACAAGTATTATTTTACTGTTAGAATTCTATTACATAATCTCATGAAAGCAATACCTGCCACAGAGTTTCCTAGTTATCTCCAAATTCCTCTAGAGGCATGAAATAATCTTTGATTTTTTTTAAAATCGTCTAAGGTATAAAAATAATTTCCCTTTAATGATTTTTTTAATGTAATAGTTGAGAGAAATGGCGTCTTACAGTTATTTATTCAGGCACATGTTTATGTAGACGCTTTTACGTCGCCCACTTAATGGTGCCTTGAATTGACAATAGAAAGACATCACCTACTTACGTTGTGTATTCAAAACTAGTGACAAGAATCATCTATGACAGAGCCACAGGTGCGACAACTTGTATGACATTGTGTTGTTGCAGGGGACAAATTTTAATTGAATAACATAATAGGCGATAACAAGTTGATTTTTTTTTATAAACTGCACAGAAACATTTTTTTAAGAGTGATGTCAAGCAGACCAGGGCAGAGGGTGTTGTGAGTGATGCCAAGCAGACAGGGTCAGAGGTTGTTGTGAGTGATGCCAAGCAGGCCGGGCCAGAGGTGTTGTGAGTGATGCCAAGCAAACAGGGTCAGATGGTGTTGTGAGTGATGCCAAGCAGACAGGGTCAGAGGGTGTTGTGAGCGATGCCAAGCAGACCGGGCCAGAGGTTTTTGTGAGTGATGCCAAGCAGACCGGGCCAGAGGGTGTTGTGAAAGATGCCAAGCAGACCGAGTCAGAGGGGTATTGATTCGTTTACTACGCTTTCGCAATTTTAAATAGTTTCTGACTAATTGTTAATGCTACTCTATTGCCTTAAGGAAGGCAAATGTAAATGGAAACATCGTTCAATCTGGAAATAATATGATGCTGTATCAAAGAAGTTTGTATAATGGACGTTTGTATCATTGAAGTTTTGTATCATATAATTTTGCATCAAAGAAGTTTGTATTGTGAAAGTGCTATCCTGAAAGTTTGCATCATGGAAGATTGTATCATGTTAGTTTGTACCATTAAAGTTAATATCGTGGGACTTTGTCTCATGGAAGTGTGTATCTTGGAAGTATGTAGCATTGACGTTTGTATTATGGAATTTCGGATCACAGAGAGTTGTATCAAAGAAGTTTTTATCATGTTCTTCTCTGAATGAAAAAGATAACATAAAAAACTGTCTCAATACATTTATAATTAATTCGATGAATTCAACTCCACCCATTCCATTCTAAACAGAGACGTCAGCTTTTCTTTTTATATACACATAAATTGTAAGTTCCAGAACCATTTTAACCACCAAATATCTCTCCATTCAGCCACCTACCGCAGTTCCCCCCACCGATATCACGTGGCATATTTTCTTCGGCTAAAATTACAACCACCAAAAAAACTCATCCTAAGCGCCTTTTCTCATCAAATGTTCAAAGTATTTATTGATTGCTTGCTTCTCCTTCACGGAAGGCGTCCAATTGTGTTACGCTCTTAGTAAGGATTAAGCTTCTATGTATTCTTACTAGCACTCTATTCAGTTTTTGAAGACAGGTTGGGATCGCTGGACGACTTGAAGCGGTAATGTGGCTAACGTCTGAGACATACTATCAGCTCTGCCCATTAACAGACGTGTGCTCACAAAACTCTTGTCAGAACTTGTGTTGTATATATGTCTATCTATATATAAAGATATTAAAAGAAGATGGAGAAAATATATGCAGAAATAGTGAAAGCAAGGAAGTATTGTTTTAGGTAAAAAGAAATGTAATTGTCGGGCGAGTAAATTTTTATTTAACTTCACTAACTTCAACAAAACTTGATTTTCAAACTGATTAAAAACTGTTACGTATGTAATTTGACCCCTAACATGTTATAAAAAGATAACGATCCATAATAGAACAACAATCAATCACATTACATATTGTGTTATACGAATGCTAAATTACAGCCAAGAAACTGTCCACTGACTATTTTGATCATAGTAAGGGACTTGCTTACATCACCCATCACTGAAACAATGATGAAAATAAGCTTTTTGTGTTTTTATGCTTGTATATATCAATTAAGTTTATCCATAGGTCCAATCAAATATGCACATTTTAACAGTGTTGGAACGATCATGTTGAATAATGTATTCTACCAATTTGGACGTTTACATGTCAGACTGTTTCTCACATATCTACAATGGTCACTTTTATAATACTCTTATAATATTCTTCTATTAAATGGTGTTTGCCATGTTTCTCATTACCTAAAAGCCATCAAATAATATCTGTTTGTTTCATCAACATATTAGCTGGCATTTGAGAAAATGTTTCATCAATATTGAGAGATTATGTACGCCACTATGACAGACTTACCGCCCGTGCCCGAACTGTATAATTCGTAGCAATAAACAAAATGGTTGAACATATTCTTATTTGAAGGTGGATATATACTAAGCCGTCTGTACTGTGATATTTGCACCCCAAGGCTTAAGGAGAGTTTATCACCGTGATATGTGTTGCTTCGGCCAATGGTTGATTCTGTGACGTATACAGGTTATTGTTTTCTGAAACATGAGGACATCTAGTGTATATTTATAAAATAAGATATGAAAATATCTCTTTATTGATCCAAAAAGTTGGAAACGTGTTTTTGGTCACAGAGCAGATATTCATGTTCCGCAAAAGGTTAAATATTCTTACGAAGAAAACGTTTATTTTATAAAACTAATACAATTTAAATGTATGAAATTTAAAGTATTACTAAAGCACAAAATGCAAACATTATATATCATAAACTATCACTCCCTTGGTAAAAAATTGACTTTAAGAGTGTTTATTTTATTTTATAACAGTAAAGGAGATCGCTGGTTAATTTTAAATGATTTTCGGAACAAATTAACTATTATATCTTTTGGTACCTGTTTTTAAGTGTAAAATTTTGACGTGAGGCTGTGTAAGTAACTGTGATGAAGTATGTAGTATGTATCCTATAGTTTTTTGTTTGTTTAATTCTTGCAGATGTATTTTGCATTAAATTATTTCCCATTATAAGATAGTTGTGAGCGTGCAATTCTTTTATATCGTTCAAAGAATGCCCACACCAGAAGGTAATATTGGATCTCAGTAGGCTTCCTTTAGTTTATATGTATATGTTCACATATTGCTAGTTAAGGCCAACATTTTATAATGGCTTAAGAAATACGAACCTTTGTTTTGTTTATTTCTGTAAAATTTGGCCGTAAGCTAATTAATTAATGCTGAAACTTTGAAAGTGGTTTTAACGAGGGTCATGGAATTTGTCAGCCGCTTCTCACTACCACATTAAGAAAAAATGACCTGGAAAGTGGACGTGACTTTTCACCACACAAAAAACATATAATATTAGTTATAGAATTGTATTTCTTTAGGGCTTTTATTTTGCATTAGTCTGCTTGCTGATTCGGTTAGCGTAGCTGATAAAAACCTTTCTATCTGACAATTGACCAGATGCCTGCTGAATAGGACTTATCAACGTTCCAGTAATGGAGAGAAGCTAAGTTCGTTGAAAAGTATTACTCTAAATCGGATTAACATAAGACTTCATCATAGCATATTAAAATCGACGTAGCTTGGATCAGATCTACAGGATAGATTACAGTTAATGTTATTGTAGTAAATGATAACATTTGATTTGATTGAGACGCATACATCTTGTTAGAGTAGGAGTTATTCCTGCCCTTAAAGTAAACTACGCGGGATACACAACTACGTTGCCAAGCAAAACAGTTGGCCAATTGTACTCTAATGCCGACACAATTTCATTTTGACCTAATGGAAGAAAAAAAGGATTACAATAAACATAATCCTTAAAATATGTAACTTCATCAATGGTCAGTGTATTTAATGAAAACAAATTCAAATTTCCACAGTAATATTTAGTTAGCATATGTTCAAACAAAGTATTTCTCAATTTAATTTTAGTTATTAGTAATATTTCATAATTGTATAAATAAGTGGGTGCATTTTTACAATGCATCCGCCACAATTGAGGCTTTTAGGGGTGGTAAAGTGTGTGAGAGATACACAACTACGTTGCCAAGCAAAACAGTTGGCCAATTGTACTCTAATGCCGACACAATTTCATTTTGACCTAATGGAAGAAAAAAAGGATTACAATAAACATAATCCTTAAAATATGTAACTTCATCAATGGTCAGTGTATTTAATGAAAACAAATTCAAATTTCCACAGTAATATTTAGTTAGCATATGTTCAAACAATGTATTTCTCAATTTAATTTTAGTTATTAGTAATATTTCATAATTGTATAAATAAGTGGGTGCATTTTTACAATGCATCCGCCACAATTGAGGCTTTTAGGGGTGGTAAAGTGTGTGAGAGAGACTGCTTTCAAGTTTAAAAAAAAAGAAAGGAAATTGAAACAAAGTTTGTGAAAACCTGAAAAAAGGAACGCAGCAAAACAATGAAAGTTGACATTCTTCAGCGAACAAAAAAAAAAACTGATTAAAATTTTAAAAATATCAATTAGCTGAAGAGTAGTATCAAGGATGGCAACGAAAGAAGAGTGACAGAAATAATTTGGTGAGAGATTAAATACAGGTAGGAAGGGTAAGAAAAGAGGAGAAATAAGTCAACAGATTGGTCGTCACGTCGATGAGCGGAGCAAAGGCCCAACATGTGAATGAAAACATGACGTTCATGCCTGTGATGTCAAGGTTCCATAAGTCTGGATAAGCTTGTTCTCCAAATTCGCCCGGCTGTTTGTGTTTGGGCTGGTTACGAGCTCGCAAATCTATTTCCTTTTAGTTTTGGCTTTTAAGGAAAAGGCTTGTTATTCTGGGTCCCAAACTGTCTCTTTTGTACAATTTCAATTATTGCTGTCAAGCTTGATCCCAATTTATATTCTTACATTTTTAAGTTGTGGACAGATGAAACATGGCAATTTCCTATGTAAAATCTTATTATAAATCACCTTGTCTAGCATTCGAACAATGCAATATACATACTTAAAATACCTTGCCCTGGAAATGTCCAGATCTGTTCCAACACTGCTAGGTCAAAAGTAAAATGAATATCACGTGTTAGAGTGATTTACAACTCTTAAATATCGATCCTTGTCAATTTAGTCCAATTTCTCTATTGATATTAGTGTTCATCAGTCCCAAAGGTTTCAAATGAACATTTTAACAAAGATGTAACAAATAGTAGCGCCACTAAGGGGTGTCAATGGAGAAAAACCACATTTTCGGGTTAAATCGTGAATGTTCAATAGCGGATCATTGATAAATACAAAAGCAGGTAGCCACCGGAATAAGGTGCCACAATAGCAGGTTGCCACCGGGATAAGGTGCCGAAAGAGCAGACTGCCATCAGGATAAGGTGCCACAATAGCAGGTTGCCACCAGGATAATGTGCGTAAAGAGCAGTTTGCCATCAGGATCAGGTGCCAAAAGAGCAGTTTGACACCAGGATAAGGTGCCGAAATAGCAGATTGCCATCAGGATAAGGTGCCACAATAGCAGGTTGCCACCAGGATAATGTGCGTAAAGAGCAGTTTGCCATCAGGATCAGGTGCCAGAAGAGCTATTTGACACCAGGATAAGGTGACGAAATAGCAGTTTGTCACCAGGATAATGTGCGGAAAGTGCAGATTGCCATCAGGATAATTTGCCGAAATAGCAGTTTGCCACCAGGATAATGTGCGGAAAGTGCAGTTTGCAACCAGGATAATGTGCCACAATAAAAGGTTGCCACCGAAAAAAGGTGCCACAATAGCAGGTTGCCACCAGGATAATGTGCGGAAAGAGCAGTCGCCACAAGGATAAGACGCCGAAATAGCAGTCGGCCACCAAAATATGGTGCCGAAAGAGCAGTTGTCATCAGCATGAGGTGCCTCTAGAGCTAGTTGTCACAAACCCTAATAACGGAACATGTTACAATTTAAAGTTGCACTATTTAAAGTTTGCAAGAATATAACAAAAACGCCTTTGCCTAACCAGAAGGGGAAACCATGGTTTTCAGCAGAACCATTATGGCATGGGGACTTAGGTGCCCAGGCAGCAGACTGTGGTCATTCGGAACGAAATGCGTCGAGGTCGATACATTGAGGATGATTGCCTCACTACAAATCTCACCAGATTACAGAAGGAGGAGTCTTGTTCCCACATTACTCCACATGTGACTTAACACGGAATAGCGACCAGATTTGACGCTATTCTCATCGGACCTTTTCTTCGCGCATAGACTGGCGGTTCTTGTTGAGAATGGAAGTGACAATCTGCCAGTCCTATTAGACACAGAATTAGGCATGGTCAAAGCACACTTCCAAAAGAGACACTGACAAATCCGCAGAGCAAATTTGCCGAGGTGCGAGACCCACAAGAGACAAAGTTCGCTGCGGCTGAAGGGTAATGTGCATGCGGTTAAAAAGACCCTCCTTTATGGGTGCAGTAAACAATTTGAAGAGAGACCACTTCCGCAATATGTCAGGACCGAGTAAGATCGACCCCTGGTGGACACCTGTCACGTAGTGAACAGCCTTATTACACAGATACGAACCAAGCACATGTCCAACACGCAGTTATCTATATTGAATCGATTCGCGTAGGGATTCTAACTGCTGACTCATTTAATATGACATTTGATAATATTTACAGAGAAACTTGTGCGTCTTAAACGTTTTAAGTATTTGTTTCAAATGAAATATAAAATTGTAAGTTATCCGGATCATAAATATCGGCCACCTTAATTTTTGGTATATGCCATCCAACCGATAGATTCCGACCTGATCTTCCAACTGATGCTCGTAAATAAAAAAATTGCAGAATTCTGTCTTAACTCATGTGGAGTGAACAATGTAAAGCAGTATACAAGTGGCAATGTATCCATTTTTAAGAAAAAAAATGAGATGAAGAGTAAAAATATTATAATTATAGTGTTTTCGAAACGCATTCCATCCAATCCATAACATCAAACAACGTTTTTACTGTATAATTAAATGATGCACGGCCTTAAATCTGGCTCAAAACAAATGTTTCATATCTGTATTGATATGATTCAGCCCCGAGGCTTATAGGATACGCACTCAAAGAACTTGTTTGTCAGTACAAAAAAAGTTTCTGCTATACGCATCTCGGTGAAAACATTAGTGTCGAAGTGTGAAAGCCGTGAAAAGGTAATAAGGGGACAGACTGCAATGAGGTTAGCAAAAAAAAAGGGAAATGATTAAAACAGAGTATGGTCAAACCTGAAAAAAAGGAACGCAGCAAAACAACGGCGTTGACCAATCTCTGTTTTCATCCGTTCCTTTTTTGAAAGCCGTGAAGGAGAGATGTTATTCTATTACTCATTTATCACTAAGAACAAACTAGCGAATAAACCGAACCGTACCCTACCTCATATACACATACGCTATATACTTGCTTCTGCAATTATCATTTTAAATGATGTTTATTTAATACTAAGAAAAAGAGAAGCTCAGTAATTGGGGAAAGAAAAAACTATTTTATTTTTAAATAAATATTATGAACACTAATCAAAATAAGTTAAAGAATAGAAATCAAACCATGGTAAAGGCCATTATATAAATCAAACCATGGTAAAGGCCATTATATAAATCAAACCATGGTAAAGGCCATTATATAAATCAAACCATGGTAAAGGCCATTATATAAATCAAACCATGGTAAAGGCCATTATATAAATCAAACCATGGTAAAGGCCATTATATAAATCAAACCATCGTAAAGGCCATTATATAAATCAAACCATCGTAAAGGCCATTATATAAATCAAACCATGGTAAAGGCCATTATATAAATCAAACCATGGTAAAGGCCATTCTGGAAAAAGTAAGTGACATCCAGGTACGTGGTTGCATTGTCATGCTACAATCGGTCTCTTGTCATGCTACAATCGGTCCCTTGTCATGCTACAATCGGTCCCTTGTCATGCTACAATCGGTCCCTTGTTATGCTACAATCGGTCCCTTGTCATGCTACAATCGGTCCCTTGTCATGCTACAATCGGTCCCTTGTCATGCTACAATCGGTCCCTTGTCATGCTACAATCGGTCCCTTGTCATGCTACAATCGGTCCCTTGTCATGCTACAATCGGTCCCTTGTCATGCTACAATCGGTCCCTTGTCATGCTACAATCGGCCCCTTGTCATATTGAAGTGGCGCAGAACGAAAAGGCAGGTAACCTTTTGTGAGATGATACAACCCAGCCCCAAACGCACCGCCCCATAACTTGCCTGGGAGTCAAAGTCCGCTGATCGGGACATTATTCCAATCAAATCTTTTCAAAATCACTGTCATTATTTTCTATATCACTTTGGATTGTACTTTAGAACAAAAGTTGAAACAGAAGTTAAGACAGTATTTGAGACAGAAGTTGAGACAGAAGTTGAGACAGAAGTCGAGACTGAAGTCGAGACAGAAGTCGAGACAGAAGTTGAGACAGGGGTTAAGACAAAAGTTGAGACAGACGTTGAGAAAAAATCTGAGTCAGAAGTCAAGACAGAAGTTTAGACATAAGTGGAGACAGAAGTCCAAACACGTTCAACCATTGCTGCATCACGATCGAAAATTCAGATCAAACCGCTGGAATATTTAATTCACTGTGGTTTTGTTATTTTTTCATTTAAGCCCATGGTAATTTGTAAAGAAGTAAACCAGTATTGACATCTTAACGTGCAAATGTGATGCTGAATTAATTTTTATCTATTAATGAAGTAAACATGTTTTTTTATTTTTTCCTTCCATATTTCTTGTTTCAAGCTATTTCTTTTGAGAATATGAACATAGAACATGCATTTCCAATGCTGCTTAGTGAGGTTAGTTGCGAATTTGAAGGAAAATAACTTGTTTGCAGTGTTTATTTTTTAAAAAGAGATACATGATAGGGTGCGTCATCGGGGTTTGAATTGCACAGTGAGGTAACGAAATCAACTTCGTAACTTTATCTCGAAACAAAATATAACATAAATATTATTAAACGGCTAATACTGCTTATTTATATTGTAAGTGGGTTTTTTGTCAACTCACATGAATGAGACATCCCGTACTCACTCACCACTAAAACAACCAATTGTCACCATGACATCGTCGAATTTTATGACATTGAACGTTAGTTAAAACACAATCGTATTTTACGTCTCGAATAATTATATGTCTTGAATGATTGTATGTCTGGAATGATTGTATGTCTGGAATGATTTTATGCTTTGAAAGATTGTATGTTTTGAATCATTATATGTCTTGTATAATTGCATGTCTTGCATGATTCTATGTCTTGAATGATTGAATGTCTCGATTGACTGATTGTATGTCTTAAATGATTGTATGTCTTGAATGATTGTATGTATGGAATGATAGCATGTCTTGACTGATTGTATGTCTTGAATGATTGTATGTATGGAATGATAGTATGTCTTGACTGATAGTATGTATGGAATGATAGTATGTCTTGACTGATTGTATGTATGGAATGATAGTATGTCTTGACTGATTGTATGTATGGAATGATATTATGTCTTGACTGATTGTATGTATGAAATGATAGTATGTCTTGACTGATTGTATGTCTTGAATGATTGTATGTCTTGAATGATTGTATGTCTTGAATGATTGTATGTATGGAATGATAGTATGTCTTGAATGATTGTATGTATGGAATGATAGTATGTCTTGACTGATTGTATGTTTTGAATGATTGTATGTCTTGAATGATTGCATGTTTTGAATGATTGTATGTCTCGAATGATTGTATGTATGGAATGATAGTATGTCTTGAATGATTGTATGTCTTGAATGATTGCATGTTTTGAATGATTGTATGTCTTAAATAATTTCATGTTTAAAATGATTGTATACCTTGTATGTCTTAAATGATTGTATGTTTTGAATGATTCCAAGTCTTGAGTGATATTATAGAGATACTTACATCAGTTTTCAACCATTTCTGTAAATTTTACAATCGTTTAAATATTTGAGAAATAAAGTGCACCTAAAGTTGTCCTAATTTGGAATACTTTAATGTTTTCGAATTTGCGTAGGTTCAACGATTTTGATTTATTATTATGAATTATTATCTAGACAAATTGAAACGAAAAAATCACAGCATTATACTTTGAATGGGGTCTAACAATATAATTGTTTCTTACATGATTTTCCCTCTGTTATGAAGAAGGATGACGTTTTGAAACACGCTTAACCCGCATTCCACGTGCATGACCTGTTACAATCGAAGCCGTTTTGGGGGTGGCTAGGAAAATGTCACTTTGTTTACATTTAAGCTTATTATCGTCCGTTTCAGTCGAACATGATAGAATGATCTCGAGAATGCGGGAAGCAGTAAGACTGCGTGTTCTATTTCGAGAATGATCATCTGGAACAGGGTATAAATGGGATAAGATTGAATGACGAGAGAGACTTTCCTTTCCTTTATCACGAGATGTGCTGTGTGTCTATATTCAATACTAGACAGTGCTTTGTTGTGTGTAGTTTTTCTTCCATTGTACCAATTGTGTTCATTGTATTTCCACATACAGTACGGGTACCAGTCATACTGTAAGGTAATAATTTTAATCATATTCTTTTACTTTTGTAAATCATTAAATTCACACATTAAAAACTTATTAATTGTAATTAGCCCTGACTTTGTGTATCGTTCTAATTGTTATTGTTTTTAAACTTTGGTATCGTCCTTTATTATGGCCTGTTGTGAAACGAGCCAATAGATTAAAATAAGAGATAAAATCTTCCATGGAATAGCAGTCCGTAATATTCTCTTTAACGAATATTAAGCTTATTGATAACTCTATAAAGTAAACATGCCCTTGTTCCATAGTGCAAATGTTCCTTATTATTATTTAATCATAATTGACTAAATAATTTATTTCTTTAATTTAAAGGCAATTGGATATACCAAAATTAATTATAACACAAGCATAACAAATTTATGTGAAATCAACATGTCTGTTTATAATTGTATGCATGTGTTGCCTATGTTTCCATGCAAATCTTCACCAAAGAGCGCTGGTTATAAAAGCAGGCATTTCAATGCTGAGGGCCAAAGATGCCAATCCAAGCTTAGGATTATACATATCATATGGTGGCTTTTCGGAATCATAAGGATGATATCTCATGCAATCGAAATTACAGTTTTAAAAAAAAATATATGTATATTTTAAAGATACATTTATGATACATTGGATACTATACATTATCTAATGATATAATTGTTAAAATCTTAAAATTAACATTTCTAATGCAGGGGGGGGGGGGCGGAAAGGAAACAACATCAAAAACAATGACATCTTGAAAACATGATACATGACTTTTATAGGGAGCTGATTGTCTCGATGAATGATTCTACATGTTGCTCTAGTTAATCATGACTTTTTTTGTGCCATACGATGTACTGACTTCACACAAAAATATTTGTAAGACCTGTTTATCCTGTTGTTTCTTAATTTGTCCTGTTTCTTGATGGAGGTTCAACAACCGAAACGCTATTCTTTTAGTGTCCTGTCTGTCTATGTCAAGCTTCCACATACATTGTGCTATTATTTCCTTAGCACAGGGTGAACGCAGACCGTCATTTATTATCTTTTATATCTTTTTATCGTGCACATAGGAAATTGTTGATAGATTATTTTTCAGATTTCGTTCAAAAACATAATTAGAACTTGTCACTTGCCATTGCAGTTTGAACATGATATATGGCAATCCCTTTATGATAAAACCGACTTCTCTGTACCACTGCTCCCAATAAACATCTAACTTGCTCAGATTAGGTCTTTCACGTGATACTACGACATTCACCTTGGGAGGCAGATTATGCCACTATGTGAAATGGGACCTCACACAGATCCAATTGTTACCCAATCTGCTGATTGTATCGAAATCGCCCACTTGTAACAGTTGGACCTCACACCGATCCATCTGTTACTCAATCTGCTGATTGTATCGAAATCGCCCACTTGTAACAGTTGAACCTCACACCGATCCATCTGTTCCTCAATCTGCTGATTGTATAGAAATCGTCCACTTGTAACAGTTGAACCTCACACCGATCCATCTGTTACTCAATCTGCTGATTGTATAGAAATCGTCCACTTGTAACAGTTGAACCTCACACCGATCCATCTGTTACTCAATCTGCTGATTGTATAAAAATCGTCCACTTGTAACAGTTGAACCTCACACAGATCCATCTGTTACTCAATCTGCTGATTGTATAGAAATCGTCCACTTGTAACAGTTGAACCTCACACCGATCCATCTGTTACTCAATCTGCTGATTGTATAGAAATCGTCAACTTGTAACAGTTGGACCTCACACCGATCCATCTGTTACTCAATCTGCTGATTGTATCGAAATCGTCCACTTGTAACAGTTGAACCTCACACCGATCCATCTGTTACTCAATCTGCTGATTGTATAGAAATCGTCCACTTGTAACAGTTGGACCTCACACCGATCCATCTGTTACTCAATCTGCTGATTGTATAGAAATCGTCCACTTGTAACAGTTGGACCTCACACCGATCCATCTGTTACTCAATCTGCTGATTGTATCGAAATCGTCCACTTGTAACAGTTGAACCTCACACCGATCCATCTGTTCCTCAATCTGCTGATTGTATGGAAATCGCCCACTTGTAACAGTTGGACCTCACACCGATCCATCTGTTCCTCAATCTGCTGATTGTATCGAAATCGTCCACTTGTAACAGTTGGACCTCACACCGATCCATCTGTTCCTCAATCTGCTGATTGTATCGAAATCGTCCACTTGTAACAGTTGAACCTCACACCGATCCATCTGTTCCTCAATCTGCTGATTGTATCGAAATCGTCCACTTGTAACAGTTAAACCTCACACCGATCCATATGTTCCTCAATCTGCTGATTGTATCGAAATCGTCCACTTGTAACAGTTAAACCTCACACCGATCCATCTGTTCCTCAATCTGCTGATTGTATCGAAATCGTCCACTTGTAACAGTTGAACCTCACACCGATCCATCTGTTCCTCAATCTGCTGATTGTATCGAAATCGTCCACTTGTAACAGTTGAACCTCACACCGATCCATCTGTTCCTCAATCTGCTGATTGTATCGAAATCGTCCACTTGTAACAGTTAAACCTTACACCGATCCATCTGTTCCTCAATCTGCTGATTGTATCGAAATCGTCCACTTGTAACAGTTGAACCTCATCTCTTATGCCCATATTAATGCGTAATAATGAGTGGAAAAAAAAAGGGGGGGGGGGTATTTTAAAATCATGACGTCGATTGCTTGTGATTTATAAACTGATATCGATCTGAATGCAAAATTGTATCATAACATCTCATAAAATGTATGAATCTCTACATCCAAAAGAATTTGTAATCGATCTCAACACGTTGATGGGGGGAAAATGCTTCAGCACGTGTTCAAAGATTTATCTACCTTTTTACAAAAATAAAATGTAGGGTCAAAGTAAATTGTCAATACTGATATATTTGTGCATGCATTGTCCTGAAGTATCCCTTATTTATAAAGCCCATAGTTTGATTGGAATTCGTTTTTTTTTTAATGACGTCTTCTATTTTGTGATGGTTTAAGTTTGGATATTGCACAAAGGATGGGATACGAGTCATAGACGTAAGGAAACTTAAACAATTCCAAGAAGGTTTGCAGAGTTCTCTCATCACTGACTAAACTGCCACGTTGATAAATGCAGAGATATTGACGGGTGCATTTTTCAATTAATGATTATTTAATAGCCGGGGGGGGGGGGGGGGTGGAGAGGGGTGTTGCAATGAACGATATTCAAAGTTATGGTAGTCGCGCTCAAACTAGTTGTTTTATTTGTTGAAGGCAATTTGATCTGTTTGGATCACTCATTTACATTCGGATATAACTTTAATAAATATATCACGTAAATGACATTGAGATATAGCTTTAATAAAAATGTCACGTAAATGACATTGAATGCCAGTTACAATTGGAACAGTAAATGAGGAACAACAAATTATCAGAGAAAATGTACCACGCTGTTATGGTCATGAATTCTGTTTTGGACATTTATAAATACAGAACTTTGAGCTGAGACGAACTATCGTTTATTTCATTTCTTTTTTTGTTAGCGTTTTTTTTTTATGTGTGAGTACGGGGGCAGGCTTATACCTATGCGTGACTTCAAGGAAGGGGCTTATAAGTATGTGTGGCTATGTGGGAGGTGAACATAACTATGTGTGACTATGGGGGAGGGGAAGATAACTATGTGTGACTATGGGGAGGAGTTGGTAACTATATTTGACTATGTGGAGTGGTTTGTAACTATGTGTGACTATGTGAAGGGGGTTGTAACTATGTGTGACTATGTGGAGGAGGTTGTAACTATGTGAAGGGGTTTGTAACTATGTGTTACTATGTGGAGGGTTGTAATTATGTGTGACTATGGGGAGGGGATTGCAATTATTTGTGACTATGGGGGTGTTGTAACTATGTGAGACTAAGGTAGCGGGATTATAACTAAGTAAACACTATCAAAACTGTTATTTGAGTGCAACCTATAAAAGCCGATATGCCAAGATAAATGACTAATACAATGCTAAATTATTGGGTGGGGGTGGTTCATGTCGAAACATGCACACAGACCTCCATGGCTTATTAATGCACATGACTAGCCCGGGGAGGGCTCTGAGATTAATGATGGACATTTCATAGATTATTGACATGGTGAACAGATTTGATCAGGAAATATCGCGTTGCCATGGATGAATATGGGCAATAATTTATTAGAACTGTTATTAGGGGAGAACGTAGCAGGCCGTTTGGATTTAGCCGAGAACGGCCGTCTGCCAGATGTCGTCATGTGGTGCTTTGTCACGTGACTGTAACAGCCTTGACTTTCATGACGATTGTTTTCTTTTGATAATAAATTCATTTACAAAAAAACAACAAGTATATACGTCATAGTCAGCTGTACACAGTACGTAACTCTTTGAGAAAGTTCAATAAAATTGCATGAAATGCTGAAGCCCAGTCGTAGCCCGTTAAAGTTTATACGTCTCAATAGACTATAAAATAAATTAAGAATTGAAATTTTCTAGCTTTTTTTTAAAAAAGAAAAGTGAAATAACTTTATACCATGTGAAAGCAATACTGATGAAATTAAAATAATTTTTTAAGAAACACTTTATGAAATTGTGTATTTTGACCTCAAATTTAGTTAAATAATAAAAGTAAAATATTTTATAAGCCGAACCTTTCGTTTACATGAAACGAGGGAAAATACTTAATAGCAGATAATGATGTTTTCAATTCAAAATTCTCATCTGTAGGACAAAACACTTTCAATTGAAAAGATATAAATATATATATATATACAAAATATATACGATCATATATTATTTATTCAGAGAAGTTTAAACTTGAAATTTGCAATGATTTGAAAAAAATATTTGAAAGGATTAACGATATGATAACATTTTTCTGGTCGTATAGCTTATACAATTCAAAAATGATTTTTTTTTTAAAAACTTTTGTCACCCTCCTAAAAGAACCGTGACATATTTCACGCACCCATTAAGCCCTATCAGTTCTCATCAGTGTCAACCTCTACTTGGGTGTGAGAACCATCCATTCCTCGGGCGCGTTAAGTGCGACTCGACGCGTAATTGTAACCGTATTGAACCGGAAACCGATACGCGCTAAATCCTCCAGGGAGTCGGGGCATACATGCAAGACATTTTAGACACCGACAAAGCAAGTCGGACAATGATATTTTTAGACCGAAGACACGCCAAGGTTCGATACCGCATCCTGACCAACTGGCCATTCCGATCGTTCGGTTTCACGTGTCGGGATTTCAGGAGGTCAACTAGGTATCAGGCGTCCTTGCTAATATGCCTCACTTCTGGCTTATCTACTCTTGTCCATGCACTTCTCAGAACTGAATTTCAGGGAATTTCATACCGATGTATTTGGTGTGACTTATCATCATACAATCACATAGAAAAATAATGTACTTATGGCTTGTGAGTCTGTTGTGAGAACCACTGTTATGAGGTTAGTTGGGACAACAGTCCGTCAGTGTTTTTTGGGGTTATCCCACAGTAGAATTTGATGGAGTGAGATGTTTATTTGACATGTGATTAACCAAATATTTTTTTAAGAGTCGTAACATATAAAAATTGTTCCTCACTTTCTGTAATAGCATATTTGACCCCTTAAAATAGGTCAAAGTGGTTTTTCGCGTTAAACGTGTCATGATGATCTGGACATACGCGTTCCCATGGCTGCAGCATTCAGCGAAATCTTCCTTAACATTTAGTTTCTTCACATTAACGCACATGTTAATCCCAGTGGTAGATTTATGATTCTTTGATATATGTTCTGTAATAAACGTTTTACTTGATTGCCTATTGCCATTTTCTGCAACGTAATCTCATGTAGTGTTGTAATATCAGAGATTGTGCTACCGTCAAACGTCATTTTGACCACTCTCATTGAAAAGAATCATATTTGGCAAATGGTGTATTTGTGAACAATAAAAATGCATTCAATGATGCCAGGAAATCAAAGTAATATAAGATGGCGTTTCGGTAGTTTGAACGATTTACATTTGTTATTAATCTCGTAACAAAATTCCTAGACTATGTTTCCCTTAGTTTTGTAGTCCTGTTTTGTGTATTCTTGTGTTGTGTAGTCCTGTGTTGTGTAGTCATGTGTTGTGTAGTCCTGTGTTGTGTAGTCTTCTGCTGCGTAGTCCTGTGTTGTGTAGTCCTGTGTTGTGTAGTCCTGTGTTGTGTAGTCTTGTGTTGTGTAGTCTTGTGTTGTGTAGTTCTGTGTTGTGTAGTCTTATGTTGTGTAGTCCTGTTTTGTGTAGTCCTGTGTTGTGTAGTCCTGTGTTGTGTAGTCTTGTGTTGTGTAGTCTTGTGGTGCGTAGTCCTGTTTTGTGTTGTGTAGTAAGGTGTTGTGTAGTAAGGTGTTGTGTAGTAAGGTGTTGTGTAGTAAGGTGTTGTGTAGTAAGGTGTTGTGTAGTAAGGTGCTGTGTAGTAAGGTGTTGTGTAGTATGGTGCTGTGTAGTAAGGTGTTGTGTAGTAAGGTGTTGTGTAGTAAGGTGTTGTGTAGTAAGGTGTTGTGTAGTAAGGTGTTGTATAGTAAGGTGTTGTGTAGTAAGGTGTTGTGTAGCAAGGTGTTGTGTAGTAAGGTGTTGTGTAGTAAGGTGTTGTGTAGTAAGGTGTTGTGTAGTAAGGTGTTGTGTAGTAAGGTGTTGTGTAGTAAGGTGTTTGTGTAGTAAGGTGTTGTGTAGTAAGGTGTTTTGTAGTAAGGTGTTGTGTAGTAAGGTGTTGTGTAGTCTTGCTTTAGCAAAAGAATGAGTCTGCTAATAAAGCTGAGACATTTCTGTTAAAAAAATCTATTTGATTAGAAATAAAACGCCAGGAGATGTTGTTTTGAAATGATTGGCAGTTCCTTCTAGTTAATATTAATAAATAATAAAACATTGGATTTACATTTCCTAACTATACTTTATGACCAAAAGATGGTGTTAAGGATGGACAGTGATAATTCAAGATTCGTACTTTTTGGCACTCCATCTTTTCCTTTTAGGCGTTGTTATCGATTAACATTAATTGTACTTTTAAAAATTCTTTTTTAAAATCAAATTTAGCCACTCCATTACTGAAAACACGTTATAAAGACAATTTACATGTAGTTATGTTCTCTGGGGTGAGCCATTCTACTGTGAGTTGATCTGAAGCCACTCCTTAAAGTTCATTGTCTACAGTAAACTTGTCAGGAGGAATGCTCAAGAGAATAATCATGGCGGGAAGCATGCGAGGACCAGAGAAGCAACTGAGCTTCCCGACTAGAAGTTACAATCAGATAAAACAGACACAAATATATGTGCACTTTCTAGGAGTATCAAAATAGAACGTCGATATTTGAGGTCGTCTGGTAAATAGTAAATTATCGGGACAAAATCTCGCTCAAGCAATGACATTATAAAGTATTCATTTAGCATCGCTTTAGCACATTCACGAAAATACATAGCAGTCTCACCGTGTGTAGCTATCTAAAGCAGTGTCACCGTGTTTAGCTATCTATAGCTGTCTCGCTGGGTGTAATTAGCTTAAGGTGCAGGCTAATAAATATTAATTAGGAAAACATTAGCTGTTGAATTTTTTTTTAGAAATGACATTTAAATTGTACCGGGTAGTTGATTGAAAGATGACTTTGTGACAGTTATGAACCAATATACAATGTATTTATACATGTTTTTGATCTATCCATTCAGATTAAGACACGTTATTATAGATTTGGTAATTTAAAAAAGTCCAACTTAACTCATCTTCCACATAGCCATTTATACTCTATCATAATATATCATACTCTATCATACCCTTGTAAAATTATGGTTCATACGAATGCTAAGTTGTTAATTAAAGGTTTGAAGGATGTCATAGCATGTTTAAGATGTTTTACTTTAAAAATCCAATTAAATCAAATCAGAATTAAGCCATATATGTCTAGATCTAATTTGACAGTATGTTCCTATGTCATCCAGTCTATATAATATGGCAGTGTCGGACACTGACCCACATCTCATCTTACGGCATGTTCCAATGTGGACCAGTCTCCATATGGCAGTGGCAGACACTGACCCAGATCTCATTTTACGGTGTGTTCCAATGTCATCCAGTCTGCATATGGCGGTGGCAGACGCTGACCAAGAGCCCTTTAATGTATACGTAAAGTTATCTAATTCTTATTGCTTATAATAGAACAATATTTGAATGCAGAGAAAAGAAAAGCTAGCTAAATTGGTAACGTGATTCGGCTTGCTCGTGATCATTATTGCGTTGTTTCCCGGAATAACTAAATCCTCTCCTAAAACAACCACCTGGTATTTTGTTCCATATGATTTAGTCATATTAATAAATGTTGTCATCAGGTTCGTCTCAGCAATGCTATACAATCACTGACGGTATTATAGTATTGCTAGTCCTCTCTGATGCAACTCTGTTTTTTATTTAAATTATTAGATCATCAGTGTTGTACCATGCCCATACCCTCGAACTGTCTACTTTGCTATCTAACTTGCACAAAGGTTAAACATTTCAATGTCTGATTTTGATAACAGCTGTGTGGGTTTTCTTATCTTAAACAAATTTAAGCAAACGTGATGTTCATACTGACATGCGGGAAAGGCGCAACCAGGACAGTCTTTACAGTAGTGGGGGGGGGGGGCATGTACACAGTGATGCACTGAGGCCTCCCAGAGGCATGCGGTCCCCCAGAGGCATGCGGCCCACTAGAGGCGTGAGGCGCAGTGTTCCCATGCCTTAAGACGGCACTGGGCGAAACACATGACACGTGACGCACTAAAGTCAGCATGTTTCTTAAATGAACTGATGATAAATGACAATTGAACTAGAAAAGCTGATTTTTTTAAACACCAAAAAAAATCCTCTCTTTCTTATCAAAAAAAAAAAGACCAACAAGTGACGAAATAAAGTAAAAATTAAACTTTTATTTAATGACGATTACTTCATTTCCATTGTGAAATTTAAATTATGGATTGTAAATATGTTTGATTAGACCCAAAAGCTCATAAAATAAGCTGAAATTTAGCTTTATAAGTCGAACGCTGTAGACTGCAGGATTTGAGATGATTTTTACAATGAATATGTTCATACTTTATTAAAACTGTTTTGTATAAGTTATCTTTTGAAATTGTTATTTGAATGACAACCAAAGTCATTCAATGGGAAACAAAAATGATTTTTAGACTTTTATTACGCCTTTCAAAGTCTCTTCTAAAAAATTAAATCGTGGTGAGAAGCTCGTGTCTGTAACAAAGTTAGATTTACATTGTGTACACGTCGTAAAGGTATATTTGATCTCCGGTTTCCATGCATGTGATTTACTATAATACATTTTTTTATAATTTAGCCAGACAATGGTCACAACTGTGAACTATCTGCGACGTCACATATGGTCATTTATTTGTGCACGCTTTGCAAAAAAGTTTTTTAAACAATTAAGATAGAGCGACCTTTCTGATGTGTCTATGATTAATCTAAATTTGACTAATATCATTTTATACTAATCAGTATATTATTTAGAAATTGCAATGAGATTGTGTAAAAAAAAAATAATTAAGTTTTTTGTTTTTGAAAATTCATCCAAAATGCCATTTAAATGTCAACCGAACTCTTCCTTTTTGTATACTTTCTAACTAGCGTACCCAATCTCTTTTCTTATGTATACGAGTACACCGTTTTCGTTAAGTTTTTATTCCCTTTGTAAATAAATTCAAAATACTAAACGATTTTTTATTTAGCAATAATTTCGATACCTCCATATTAGAGAATATGTGTAAAGCTAATTTTAGCCCCCCCCCCCCCAACTTGTCTCCCCTTTTTGTTTGTTTTGATATTGACGGCAACGAGTACGTGTTCTGGGCTCCTTACCCGCTCCTTGCTTAATTGGGAAAAGATTGTTTACGTTCGAATGCTCTCTATGTGTTCTAAACAATGCTGTCAGGTGACTCAAAATCTAGATGTTATTTTCTAGAGGGTTCTCATTTACTCCATACATATAGGCCGTGGAGCTTTCCCGGTGGAGAGAGACTTGCTGTATTTCCTAACATATAAGACACGATGTATATAATTGAAACGTTGTACTTTTTATTTTGGAGTGTACATTACTGTTTGTATTATTCCGTGATTGTAACTTTTCAGTGGCTGTGCTGTCGGCTGATATCGTTTTTTGTTTCTATATTTCATTTGAATTCTTATTATCACTGGCCTTGGAATTGTTTTCTTTGTATATTACTTTTCAGACCTTTTTTACTTATTGTTCACGTCTGCAATGTTTTTTTTTTTTATACTTATTGATTTGTTATATTATTATAAGTATTTTAGAAAAATGTCAACAATAAAATGTAAAGATCAATTGTGTTGTAAAAATCATGTATCTATGAAAAGATCGTAGTCTTTCCTAGAAGAAGGGGGAAAAAAACGTATTTTTGAAGCGGCGATGTCAATTGCTGCTGGGTCTGATACGTCTTAATATAAAAATGTTCATTTGATGATGACCAATCAATTATTTGTTTTTGTTGCTTTTTGTTGTTTGTTTTGTTGTTGATTTCTTTTAAAATGAATATAATCCACTCTTGTCGCCAAAATGTCTGTCGAACAAATTTTTAGTTATGAAACTATCAAAGCTTTCCCTCGAATCCAGCTTAGGACCCCTGTTACGAGCAAGGGCCGTTTTCTTTATGTACCGGCACCCCATTAACCTAGACGTATCATATGACCACCCTCCAGGAGGGGTGACATGTCTTTGTCCTAACAATGGCACGACCAACGTCTATTAAGCGAACATTGACCTATTTTAAGGTCAAGCCAAGCGAAATGATCAGTATAAGACGGGATGTATTCCCCTACAAGAGAGAGAGAGACAAGATGAGCATATCGATGCGTGACTAGCTTTCCGTTGCATTTGCTAAGTACTAGATAGGGCCAATCAATAGTTAGCAGAAATATTAATTCCAGGACCTTAGGATTGTGATAGTATTGTTTACCTATTACTGTGAGATTTAGATATTCTTAGTGTTAGACCTATATTCATCTCTTTATCTGTAGATTGTATGTATCTTTGTTCATATTATATTCAAGGTAATAAAGTACATTTATATAGAGCACTGATTGTCTTTATTTTAGCCAATAGTGTGTCTAAAATCTACATGTGTTAGCCCCCTTTTCAAAACCCCTAGACCACGAGCCTGTTCAAATTCCTTGAACACAATAGGGGGCGTAACACCCCCCCCCCCAACAGTCTAAAAGTTCATGATATCATGATATATGACGTTAATCTAACACTTTCTAAAACATATTTCGATTCGGTCATTCCATCATGTCAGCGATTTCTCATTCTCTTCTGAAAATAAACTTGCATTTCTCTTTGCAACATTTCTCACAATCCTGACAATCAAAGCTATATTTTTTTGTTTTCTTCTTCTTGTTTTTCCTTACCGTCCGCCGGACAAAAGGGTACAAGGCGAGATAACACTTCTCATTGAGTGATGGGTTAAAGGCCCGTGGCGGACGTATGCTTGAGTGATCAGCTAATGTGGTTATTGCACGAAAAGCAAAGATAAGGAATCATTGGAAGACAGGCGTGTCACTTCGGGAATGAGGTAGGAAGACTGGTGACATGTGTCTCGCTTGGAAAAATGCGTGATGAAGTGTCCAGGGGTAAAAGTCGATCAAATGTCTTCAGTCTTTGAATGGAATGGTTGAGCCAGTAATGATGTATTAATTAACAAGGGTTTAATCGGGCGCTGTTGATTGCACCGGGCCTGGACAATTTGAAAAAAATAATAATAAAAATAAAGTTCATTTAAAAAACACGCTTCATCCCTTATTAAGAGTCAAAAATGCAACACTACAAAATCTACATACAAGCCTATTGACAATACAAGCCAATATACATCGAGTCATATGAGCAAGCTTCTTGACAACAAGGAGGTAGACTACATCATCTCAGCAGGTGAGTTCGAAAAAGATGTGTTTTCAACTCGGTTTGGAAAGACTGCAGTGTCTGGCTGTTTCTGAAAGCGAAAGGAAGGCCGTTCCAGATACTTGGGCCAGCAAAAGCCAAAGTGCGCCTTCCTAAGGTCTCAAGGCGGACCCATATTTTGCCACTATCGAATGAACTTAGTGATCTATTGCGTATATAAGGCGTCATGAGCGATTTGAGATAGGACGGCGCCAGGTCATTAAAGCATCGTTAGCGCAGAGTTGCAATTTTGTACTCCATGCGAGCGCGCACCGGCCGGCAATGCAGCTCTCTCAGAAGTGTTTTAGCATGGTCAAATTCGCGTGCAAAACAATGCGAACCGCATTATTATGTGTTTTTTAAATTCTATCTAGGAGAGTAACCGGAAGATCCACCATGAGAGCATTGCAGTAGTCCATGCGTGATAGCACGAATGCAGACATAAACCTATTTGGTGCATTAAACGTTAAAAAGGGTCCGAAACGACCAACTCTGCCTAGCTCCAGAAAAATTTTCTTGCAAAGTATGTTAATGTGATTTTCCATAGTTAGTGTTCTGTCTAATTAGTTATCCATGGTTTGCAGTGTTTGAGCAAACTCAATCTGCACAGCTGAGACAGTAAGGGATGTTGTGTTGATTAAAGATTTTAGCTTGTGAGCGGTAGCAATGGAGATCAGCTCAGTCTTTTCATCGTTCAATTCCACCTTTTTTATGAAAATCCAGTGCTTGACTGACTCCACTGTCTTCTGTGACGTACTAAGAAGCTGAGGGAACTAAGAGGGAAACACGGACTGCTGAAGTTGGGTATCATCATAGAACATGTGACATACCATGTCAAACTGCTTGATCCCTGAGACCTGGGGCTGAACATACATATTGAAAAGCACTTGGTCTAGGACCAAGCCCTGGGGTACTCCGAATTCTATAATATATTGCTTCGAGGCCAAGCCGTTTGCGATAACTGATTGGACCCGATTTGTAAGATACGGGCGGAACCATCTCAGGACGGTATTTGTGAAACAGAACGTTTTTTTGCAGCCGTTGTAGAAGTATGCCGTGGTCAGGAGCATTGAAGGCTGTCGATAGATCAAGTAACGACATAAGGGATACCTGGCCCTCATCACAAGACGACAGAAGGTCATTTACAACACGTAGCAGGACTGTCTCACTAGAGGGATGCACCCTATAGGCTGACTGGAAAGGCTCAAGCAAGTCCCACTGATTGAGGTTATCCAAGAGTTGGCGGAGAACGAGTGTCTCTGAGATTGTGGATACAAATGGTACATTAGAGACGGGACAATAATTTTCCAACACATTTGGGTCTTTTAAAGACGATGGAACAATAACAGTTTTCAAAGAGTGATTTATGATAGCAGTTATGATGGGACTATTTCATCCAAACATTCGTAAAACATTCCTTCTTTCTTCAGGGTGTCAACCACTTTTTCTTCACATGCGATGCAGTGACCTCCACAAATTCGCTCAAAGGAGTGCCGTTAAACGGCAAGAATTCGAGATCATCGATGCAAATGTCAAGTCTCCCCATGATCTTAGTAATGTTCATATTAAAGAACTCATTTAGAGCGTCTGGTAGCTCAACTACATCAATGTTATTTGGCAATGATGTGTGATTCTTTTTACCAGTCAGCAGACCCAAAATACGAAATTATTATTATTAGTTGTCTTCTACAGCACGGTACTACAGCCTACGGCTAGGCTCACAGCGCTGTACATAAAAATATTAGCAAAAACGACAATCGTGACAATAAAATAAATGCATTTATGTAATAAAGAACAGCTGCATAACAACAAAACAAAAACAAATGCATATTCACCACACCCACCCCAGAACTTTTACATGTCAAGCCATTGACGGCAGCCAGCAGCATCGTATAGCAGTCAAGGGGGGGGGATCAGTCTGGGTAGTAGAGTTAAGAGAGATGTATTATGAGTGCAATTTTGAAGGCCTGGGTGGTTGGTATATTGCGGATGTACAGTGGCCGAGAATTCTATTATTTCGTTGCGCATAAAGAGAAAGATCGTTCACTATATGTTTTAGTACGTGTCTTAGCAACGGACAGAATACGCGTGTCTGCGGATGATCAAAGCTGTTTAAGGGGTGAATAGACAGAAAGAAGTTCGGTTAGATAGGAATGGCGTGAATCTGAGAAAATTTGTGACAGAGAACAGACAACTTGTAATCAATGCGTGCATCTATAGGGAGCCAATGAAGTGAGTGGAGTAGTAAAGTGACATGATCGTGTTTTTTGCTTTTAGAACTAGCCTTGCAGCTGCATTTTGAACCTTTTGTATTTTTTCTATGAAGTTTTTTGGTGAACATGACAGAAGAGAGTTGCAATAGTCAAGACGAGAGAGAAAAAGAGCACAGACTAGTGTTTTGTTGCGCTAACTGTGAGGTAGTGGCGGATGGAGCTGATCTGAAGGACAGCGGTTTATGCAGAAAGACAAATCTGAGAGATATATTTATCGAGACACACGATTCCTAGCAGAGGATGCAAACTTATTTCGGATTTACCTACTTGAAATGAGTTAGGGAGAGTTAAGGTAGAGGATAATTTGTGATTGTGAATGAGGAGTGCTTCAGTTTTGTCATCATTAAGTTTTAACTTGCTGAGTGTCATCCAAGACTTGACATCATCAATGCACTCCCTTAAAGTCTGGACAGCGAAATCCACAATAGAGTGATGGTATGCTGTATAGCTTCGTGTCATCTGCAAATGACTTGATCTGTACAGCATGCCTCCCAAGCAAGAGGAGCAGTGGCCTGGTATACAATGTGAATAGAACCGGGCCCAAAATTAACCCCTGCAACATTCCGTACACCATATCAGCTCTGTCGGAGAGACAGTCATCGACAGAGACCGCCTGCGTTGTATCGGAGAGGAACGACCTAAACCAAGCCAAAACTGAACCAGAAATGCCAAAATAATATTCAAGGGTTTTGTAAAGTGTTCCATGGTCAACAGTGTCAAAGGCCGCACTGAGAGCTAGGAGGATCAGGATGGAGACACTACAGCTGTCAAATGCGAGCAAGATGTCATTGGTGATTCTCAAGAACGCTGTCTCTGTGCTGTGGAAAGGTCTATAGGCTGACTGATTAGGACTGAGAAGAGAGTGGTCGTTTAAGTAAGCTAAAAATCGTTTTAGAAATAGTTTTTCAATGATTTTAGATAAACATGATGTTAAATACAGAAGTGTAGTTGTTAAAATTATTTTCATCTAAACTAGGTTTCTTAAGCAATGGTTTGATCTAGATGGAACAGTGCCATAAGACAAGCTTTCATTGATTATGTGGGTTATCGTTGGGAGCAAATGATCTAATGATTCAACCAACAAGTGGGGGGTGTCCAAAGAAATGACGTAGGTTTAGATTTGAGAAAAATATTTTTAACCTCTAGTTCTGAAACAGGTTTAAAAACATCCAAATGTGAACTAACACAAGAAGAAGAAAGAAAATCTAGGCGCGATGCGTCAAGACGATCATGGTCAGCGCGAATGTCAGCAAATTTGCTTGTAAAGAAATCACAGAAAATATCTGGTTGCTGGGGCAACGCAAACACTGAAGGAAGAGCAAATCTTTTGTTACTCCCACTGAGGTGGTTAAATACATCAAACAATTGCCTGTTGGTTTTACCCATAATTATCTTTTGGCTAACATACAAAGTCTTAGCACGACAAATACTCTGAGTGACACGCTTCTTGGCAGTAGAATAAATCTGCTTAAAAATCAAAAGTCTTAAACCACCTTTTTCCGCACTACGGCGCTCTTTCTTGGCACTGCGTAGTTCTTCCCTTATGGTCGCATACCAAGGAGCTGACCGTGCTAACCTAACATTGCGGCGGGTGACTGGGGCATGCACGGTCTTGCGTTTCCAGGGCAGAGGGCGGGGGACATTTCTAAAATTAGGCTGTACTTAAAGGCATTCCTGTTTATAGTTCGCAGACTGCGGACCTCCCTGAGCTGAGGGAGAGGATTGGGGGCCTGAACACTAAGCTCGCAAACAACATAGAAGTGGTCAGAGGACAGCTATTGAGTTATTGAAGTAGATCTAACTACACCATGCTGAGGCCAATGTAGCACCCAATCAAGAATATGTCCACGATTATGAGTCGGTTGGTCGATTAATTGGTGAAGACTATATAAGTCCGAAAGATTCATTATCCTGGCAGTGGAGGGGTGCTGTGGCTGGTCGAAGTGAAAGTTCAAATCACCTTCTACAACATAAGTGCCAGCCAATGTGTTGCAATAATCTAGGAGATCCGGGAACTCCCGATGAAACACAGCATCAGTAAGTTTATTTTTCCTGCTAGGGCAGATGCGATAAATGCATATACAATGATTTTTTGTTCTGGGGCACTGAAAGGGTAAGTTAAATTACTTCAAAAGATTTATGAGCGAATGGGATGTCTGTGACAAAAGCTGTATGATGGGACAACGTGGCCCTACAGATCATCGCAAGGCCTCCACTGCGAGTTGAACGAGGAAATGATCGGGCAGAATCGCCAGATGGAGCGAGATCGGTGCACATCCCTTCATCGCCTGTCTGTCGAAACCAGGTCTCCTGGATAAGCAGAATGTCAATCTGCCTATCGGTAATAAATTCGAAGACTGCGATGCGTTTCTCATAAGAGCCAAGCATTTGAGCGTTGCATGAGGCAATGCGAAACTGTCTGTTGCTTGAATGTGGAGAGGTTTTGATGTGAATGAGGTTGGCAGGGTTAGAAAAGCGTAGAGTAGGCATTGGTGGTGAATGAGAGACAAATTGTTGTTGTTTTTTCCGTCTTACACTATGGCGCATGGGCTTCCAGGGAAAGCCTCGACCAATCAGAATTTCTTTTAGTCTACACACGAGGTCAGCGTTCAGATGCGTACGCTTGGTATTCAGTGACAATAGACGATCAGGTGTGTATACAAGCACAGATCGGTTACCTCTGTGGGGCTGGGTGTGTCACTGACCGTATCATCGACTTGCCCGAGCGATGAGCATGGTGACGACAAAGATGGCCGATCGTGTAGCTGGCAAATTTCACTGAACTTTGCCACAAATAGAATCCAAAACCACAAAAATCGGAAGTTTGAAGGGACGCACAACGTAGCCGAATCAAAGTAGCGATCCATGGCGGATATCCATTACTGAAATAACAATACGAAAATCAGTAAACACAAACAAAATTTCATTCAATCAGGAGCCAGAGTCTATACGTGCCTGCAAGTTGTAGCATCGTTGTGAAAGCCCTACTAAATAAGTCCCTACTTGAGCTGCAATCTACAATCTGGTGACTGACATGTTCAGTCATAGCTGCAAGGACCAACTTCTTAGTTCATTTCTTGTGATCAACAAATATTTGTCGGTGCATGGTCAGGCCAGATTTCCGCTATATAAGTTCTGCACGTCACTACTTCTGCTTCACTTCCTTTATTTCGTTCGTGAGCCATGGGATGGAAGAGCTGTCCGTAACGGGCCGTGTGGACAGATGTGCTTGTTTTTTAAGATGATTCTAAGGCCCCTGTTGTATTCTGTCGCAGGGTCTTCTTTACACCTTACCTGCCAGACGTTTAAACAAACGTCCTACAGACAGTCATATATATAACCCTACAGACACTCCTATATATAGCCCTACAGACAGTCCTATATATAGCCCTACAGACATGTATATCTCTAAATACAGTTCTATATATAACCCTACAAACAGTCCTATATATAACCCTACAGACAGTCCTATATATAGCCCTACAGACAATCCTATATATAGCCCTACAGACAGTCCTACGCCAAATCCGTGGCTCTTTATTGATATAACAGCTCTCTCCCCTTCTAAAGAACTAAATTACCTGAGTTCACACGTCACGCATGAAAGCTTTTTTTTTCACTCAGTACTATTAATATAAAATATTTGGAGTTAGGAGAGGAATCAGGATACACACTAAGTAAAATAATAAATACATGTGATAATCTCAACATAGAAATGTTATTGAATTATTTTATATTTTAGTTACAACGATATTATAATATGAGTCCTAATCATGTCAATGCCTGTGATAGTATTTAGTCACACGAGACAAATGAAATTAAGGAAGACAACAATAGAAGTTGATTCAAACTAATTATTATGATTACAGAATGTGGTTTAATGATCAAGTTCGTTCTTGATGATGAAAGATTAAAAAAAAAACTTATATCTCAGAATAATGTTTCATATGAAACCCGCTCAAATTATTTGATTTGTCTAAAGCAGGTCTTTTCTTAAAAATACATTGTACGAGATGAATGAGTCTGGGTTATTTTCCCGTGTGATTAATGTTTTGATCATCCAATGTCCAATTTTTTTTTCTTTCACAAATGCCGTTATTGAATGAGGAATTTGAAATGTGAATAAAATAGATAAAATCTTTAGAGTGTATTTTAGGCCATCTGGTGACAAAAAAAGTGTTCTTAGAATTGCGATCTTATTGAGAGATATAGCGGAAAGTTCATTGAGAGATAAATATATTGTATAAATTCCATGTGAGATATAACAGTGATTCTTGTAAGAAATGGAAAGCTGAAAGGACCGTAGTTTATCCAAATATTGATTATGATTTATATACAATATGTGATTGTTAAAAAAGTATCTTCATTCTAGGATGCACATAAATTGTGACTTTGTATAATGTTATGCTATAGTGGTAATTATATTTATATGTAATCAAGACTATTTTAAAAGCTGATGATTCATAAATTTACGAGTGAATTTCATTGTCACGTACACTTTAAACATTTTTAAAAACTTTTCTGATTTCTGTAATGTGAATTTTTCGTTAATGGGTTAAACTAAACTTCTAGGGTTATCAGTTTCGAAATTGTATTTTTTAAATCTCGGTTAAAGACTCGAACGTATTATATTTCTACGGTCTACTGATGATATGAACAGTTTCCGCGACATTTTATGTAAATAAATAAACATTTTCTGTAAGCATCAGACCAACTCGAGGACCATGACTACCGAGATGTGACGGGTTCCATCTGATACTGGTCCTAGAAATTAAAGTCATATTATAAACAAACATGTTTTTCCTAGATGATCTTGATTCATAAGTTTCCCCAGTTTATTATTTATTCACAGATCGCTTTCGCATGATCAGGTTTTTTTTGTCACATGGGGTTCAAGTAGATATTTTGATGGAAACGTTTGGAATTTTAGTTCAAAATTATTTGGTGGCAAGGTGCATCTTAAAAGTAATTTGGTAACACGCTCTTTGAGTGTCACTTTGAAAGCTGTGGGTAAACCCAAGTCTAGACTATGACCCGTACACCACTGAAAAATTAAAAATTGCAGAATATTGTGTGCTGGGCAATATCCTCTTGTTTGGTCACTCAATCACGGCATTTGACCATCCTGTGACCAACACGTTATGCTGACGTCATCGTTCTCCTGCGGGTCAGGCAGTTAGGATGCGACCCGCTCATTTTGAATTGAAAGAGACGACTCGTAGCAAGAAGCATTTGTTCTTGGTCATTTCACCGGTCTATCTGGCTCCTTCATAAGTAAAACTCATGTTAGAAACCCTTTTGTGTATGTTTACCACTTCACCCCTTGATAATGATATTGCCATAGTTCACAGTACTACCTCGTGCCATGCCTTTGATAGACCAACACAGACGTGAGTTTACAACAAGCAGTCATAATTTATATCCATCTAGTTACAAATGCTAAAATATACTAAAGATTATAATTAGTATTGCTCGAGTTAAACATAGTAACTTCACCCCTTGATAATGATATTGCCATAGTTCACAGTACTACCTCGTGCCATGCCTTTGATAGACCAACACAGACGTGAGTTTACAACAAGCAGTCATAATTTATATCCATCTAGTTACAAATGCTAAAATATACTAAAGATTATAATTAGTATTGCTCGAGTTAAACATAGTAACATGCGCTAAAACGTACATAGTCCTATTTTTTCGCTTGAACAATTCTTATAGTTATATCGTTATAGTAAATCTACTATCACGATTTTAAAGTTTGCATAGATCAACGTGCGTGGCATTACAACTGTAACAGAATTGTAGGTTATCGCAATCATTGACAACCTCCGGCCTCTAAACTTTTAAGAGTTACAGAATATTTGCGAAGATAAATGTATTGAGTTTCTATTACACGCTCTCCCATCTGCAGCACAGAACTGTGTACCGAGTTTCACTGTTGTAAACGATGCTCTGACAAGCTTTCTTTGAATGTACACACTTGAAAAGTCATTTCTTATTGTTCTTTTCTTATTATTACGTTCTGTTTTTTTTTTACTTAAATTTAAGAATAAATGAAATTTTGTTTGGCGAAAAAAAACAGGTGAATGGTTAATGGACTAGGTCGTTGTTTAATTGCATTACTAATTACATGACTACTTACAGGACTGGCAAGGGAAAAGCAAGATACTAGATAGAAAACTTTGTTAGTAAATACGTTACAAGCAGTGAGGTAAGTAAGAATTTGGTTAATTTCTGAGGCTATTGGATAAGAGAATTGTGTGCAAAAGATTGCATGACATTTTTTGTTCTTTCACCAGATTACTAGACTTTGGTTGGTTTTTCACACGTTAACAGTACATTGGTTGGTTTTTCACAAGATTACAAGACATTGGTTTTTCTTTTACAATGGCAATCCTTTCCTTATATACACGATGGTAACAAATCAGAATAAATTGTATTTAAATCATTTTGCCATATTTAGAGTTTAAACGCTATTAATAATTGACCATACAAATTGTTGAAATGACTTAGTATAAAATCAGATACAAAACTGATGTGAAGGATAGAAACTTACTAATCGAAATTTTCATTGATTGAGCTGTGTCACGTGTTCACAGTAAAAAAAAAAAAGCTTTGAATCAAATTAATGTCATTTTGTGTGACATTTCCATCGAATCGTGGAAGCACGCACTTGGTCGTACGCCCGAAAAGAGCCAATTATTATTGTCAGTCGTTTCTCTGCTCCAGTGATTTTCCTTTCACTTGTAACCCAATCGATTTTTCATATCTTCATCACATGGCGACTAAGATTAATAAAACAGTTTTTAGCATCGTGCTTTCTTAGATTTTCTTATTCGATATAAAATCTCAGATATTTATAATTTTTCAAATATGATTCTTCATTTTGAAAATAACATTTGAATGTCTAGCTAAAAATAAAAAAATTAAGTATCTTATATAGCAACACAAAAATACAGGAAAAGCAGGAAAAACTGATTTATGGTTTCGGGGGTGGGACGGTAAGTTTTAAAGAATGTGTTGTCATCGGCAACGAGTCTATATGCCAAGTTCAGCTTCATGGGATGATAGGAAGTGGGTCAAATAGCCTTTCGAAGATTTTGCTTCAAACACGTGAAGAAAAACGAAATTAATATAAATAATTAGAAAATATTATTGCGCTAAAATGTTTTTTGAAAATTTGAAAAAAAAAATTGCATGCGTTCATTAAAGCAAAACCATTCATACCAAAATTAGAATTTAGATATAATTAAAAAACATGGATTAATCCAGCGTTAGAAATTCTTAACTATGAAAGTCTTAACACGCTTGCACAATTTCAATTCTTTCCTTCGTATTTTTATTTTAATTGTTATAAAAATGCAATTTGGTTAGTGTAGAGTCGGATCAAATATTTGTGTTTCCCTATTTGGACACTTTAAATTTAACTCCGTAAAACAAGAATTTAAAAAATGGTTTCAAAGAACGGATTTATTTTTAAAAAATTATCGAGGATATGGGGAAGGGCAAGGACACTGGTATTTCTAGACCACCGGAGCAGGTGTATTGGCCATCTTTCGTGTCACGTGAACATTCTCCTAATAAATATATTTGCCACGTCAAACGCTGAATAAAAAGATCGAGAGATATAAATTCTATGTGCTAACATTGCATTATTACCACCGGACCAAAGCGCCACAGACTAAGCAATGTTACTATAAAAAGATTTTCCTTTTAACAATGTAATATTGTGATTTTCGCTTGGATGAGTTTAGTCGCAATTTCCTATTTTATTGATCACCGCATTGGAAAAAAATATTCCATGTATTTTTTTTCTCTTTTAACAATAAGTGCAGAACTATCTTTTCCTTGAGAATCGATACTATTTTAATTCATGTAGAGCTATTCAGTCTATCATTTTTGTTTCTTATTTCTTTTAATTTTTTTTTTTAATAAAACATTTTGTCATTTAAATACTTGATCTTCTTTCAAATTCTTAACTAAACACTTATTGCGCGGAACCATGACTAACAAGCACAGCCGTTGCTAAAGGGGTGACGTTAGAATTCGTTTCTTTAGATGCAATGGGGTCCATTGAAATTCAGTAATTTCATCAGTCCGCCTTGTTGTCACTGCCGGACTGTCAGTACAGTTCGTTTCACTATTCACTAGTTTAACTGGGCGACCGGGCGATTTGCTGATTCAGACCACATTCCCATAATCGTATTTATGGAACCCATCGAGATAAAAGTTCTCAGGAAGAGGTTCAATTTAAACAGAGCCTCACTGTGTTATTGTGTATCGTTATATTTTTCTCCCTCAGAGCTAAGCCGATGTTAGGGAAGGAATCTACCAGGGACAAGAAATAAAAAAAACAGGCTTAACGACGTGAACAACAGGAGGCTTTTCGAGAAAGTATTAAATAGTTCTAAAAACAACACATTCGGTGAGGGATGTGGTGGGGGTGTGTGGGGGGTAATAGTTTAAGGACTACAAATTCAGTGAAGTGTGTGGTTGAGGTGTGGGGTACGACTACACATTCAGTGAGGGGTGTGGTTGAGAGAGGATATTATACACATTCAGTGGGGGGTGTGGTTGAGGTGTGGGGTAGAACTACACATTCAGGGAGGGGTGTGGTTGATATGGGGGTAGGACTACACATTCGGTGAGTGGTGTGGTTGAGATAGGGGTAGGACTATACATTCGGTTAGGGGTGTGGTTGAGTGGGGGTAGGACTACACATTCGGTGACGGGTGTGGTTGAGGTGGGGGTATGACTACAAATTCAGGGAGGGTGTGATGGAGGAAGGGGTGGGTGTTTCGGATGACTCCTGGTAAAAAAAAATTGGCGATGTTCATTATAATAGTTGGAAAGTTTATCTTGGCCTGAGACACAATCTGGCCTGAGACACAATCTGGCCAGAGACACAATATGGCCAGAGACACAATCTGGCCAGAGACACAATCTGGCCTGAGACACAATCTGGCCAGAGACACAATATGACCAGAGACACAATATGGCCAATTAAAAAATACAGTTTTTTAATCTATTTACGTGTGTGTGCTTATAAATAAAAATATATTTCTATATATGTCTATATAGTTTTTTTTTAATAAAGAATTTTAAAATCAGTTTTAAGAAATAGTTTCGGATGTACTGAAATGAAATCAAATAAGTCAATTTTGTTTTCTTTGCATATCGTGTTGAAAAGCACTGTTATTTTTTGTTACATAAACATTTATAAGAAAATTTTTTAAACTCTCACACATTGTGTGTGATTTTTTTTTTAACCTTCAATTCTGTTTTTGAACTAATGGTATGAATGTAAATGAAAATTTACCATGTTTAATGTCTCGGGATACAAATAAGTTAAGCTAATTCCAGTCTATTGTAGTAGCTTACTCGGGCAGTCTAATGTAGTAGCTCACTCAGGCAGTCTATTGTAGTAGCTCACTCAGGCAGTCTATTGTAGTAGCTCACTCAGGACTCGGTAGCCATAGTAATAGGAAGCCAGGGTGTAATAGAGTGTAGTGTCTGTCTCAGGTCTAGTAGGATTGTATTGCATTATTCGATTAATTTGTTCATATAGAGAACTTCTATTGTACACAAATACAGATAGTTTTAGGAGCAAATAGTTTTCGCACACACGAGGTGAAGTCATCACAAAAAATATACAAACAATAATATTTTAAATGTTTTTAAATATATTTATTATTCATTAGTCCAATTTAGTCATATATAAACGAATGTCAATGACACATAAATACTGTATTAATTTGTTTAGGTTTTATTTTTAACATATCTTCAGCCTTTTGCAATAAATGTTCCTAATTGGAATGGTTTGTGATGTATGAGTTATTTAAACATTTAAAAGGTTTCTCTCTTCTCTAGGGTTTCTCTATTAAAGCCTTGGGCTAGAACTAGTACTCCTGGCAAAAGAAATGGATTTCCTGAACTTGTAGTACCGATGATACTAAAAATAAAAATACAGATGTTCTTAACTATTTTTTTAAAAAGTAGATTGAAATCCTTAAGCGTGTTTTGGTGATTAAAAACGTCATTTCATCAGTCAATTATTTCTGCATTGTCCTTTTTTCTATAAAGAAAAGTACAATGTAATCATCTTACGATTATCTTTTTGTTATTCAAAAAACAGTTTCGTCCACATTTGATCGAATCTTAAAGATGACCCATTACTATGGAGGAGCAGAGTCCCATATCATAATTTATATTAATGGTTTTATAAAAGAAATATAATTTGAAGTTTATTATATTTTTTTTTTTTAATGAACGGTTTAAGATGAGTAACAGTCAAAAATGTAGAAACCGATTTCAGCAATATTTAACTTAAAATATTGTCTTGACCAGTACGTTACCTAGTGGGGGTCATGCGATTTCCGTGAAGCATGTGCGATAAGGACTGAACGTTTTGTTTCGGTTTTTATCCTATAGGATATACAACTGAAAACTTTGTCTTTAATTAACAAGGTTCTATTATGGTGTTATCCACCTGTATCCAGGGAGAGCTGCATCTAGTCACGTCTGCAACCTTAGATTCATCTCGTACCCATGTTGGACATGTTTTCCCTAGCCCATGTACCAGATACAATATTTATTGTTCTTTTTATTTGAACTTAAACGTTCCGATTAAATATGTCCATTAAATATGACCATTAAATGTGTCAATTACGGGTCGCAAAACCGGTCACTTTTGACAAAACTGGTATTTTCGATATTGAAGTTTACGAATACCAGAATCCCGATATTTTCGATATTATCTATAGTTAGAGAATTGTATGTCGACATTCGAAATTAGAGTTGAGGATTTATCAATGAAATAAAAACATTCAGAACAAATATCACATTTTAATTTTTAATAAGCTTTTAAAAATAACACAAATGTTTATCTTCAGACTTATATCAAATGAAAAAAAAATATTCTTACCTTTTAATTTAAATAGTTTTATTTGGTGTTGTTTTAGTCTTTGGACAAATTTAAATAATGAGATCGTAAATGACAACGTATCAAATGTTTGGTCACTTAACTTTGACCGCAAATGGTTACAAAAGTAACACGATGAAGAGAACACCCGCTCAGAATCCACACTAATCGGGGGAATAGAACTTAGGCAATCATAAGCAATTTCTAGATAATTTCCTCTTGAACCCCATTTCTCAAGTAAAGCCATTTATATTGTTACCAGTGTATCAATGGCTCCATCCGATGGCCTGGAAGTATTATTCTAAACCTGAAGTTTCTTTTGTATTTCAATTTCTAATTGTCTATTAAGCGGCAGTGTATCATCAAGTTCATCATGTTCAGATCCAAGATGTTCAATTTCATTGTTCAAAGATATTTCCAACGAGGAATCCGCTGTCTGGCCAAGCTTTTGAATATACACGATATGTTTTGGCATCTGATCGCAATCTGGCCTTAGAAATACGTCCAAGTTATCACTGGAATGTGCAGACTTTAATTGAGAGTGAAGGCCTGAAGTTGTTCCTCCCAATGTTTTAAGTATCTTGTTACATCTAATACATTTAGCTGAGAGATTGTCTGTAGCTTTCAAGAAATAATGCCAAACTGATGTCTTTGTTACCGAAAGTTTCATATGCTTTTCAAATTTAGGTTTACTTTTTTCAGGGTCCCCCATTTCTTTCTATCAACCTGGGAAAAAAAATAATTTAAAAAAAATGAATTCAATCGAATTGGTTTGACGTTTAACACTTTTGTTAATGTGTAAATTATCATGTAAATGTTTGACTAAGTACGGTACAGACAAACTGTGAAATTCAGCCTGAGACAAAATAGCTCAAAAATCAATTATGAGTTAAATGTAAATTATTAATATTGTTATCACACAATAAAATTAAGATAATTTTTCTGTGTCTTAAGGCAGTGGTTTTCAAACTGTGGTACGCGTACCACTGGTGGTACTTCGAAGTCCTGGCAGTGGTACTTGAAGAAGGCGAATAGTACTATATACTTACTTTTTTTACGTAAACGTAGGTGATAGGGAAAACAATGTATTGAAATTTCTGTTATGTTTGGATTTTACCGATGGTCTTTCGCGTCAAATGCGGGCAAGGTCAACCCTCCACCCCCTCTCCCTCGCCTTCCCTTCTTGCATATCAAGCGACTCCTGAACAGGAAGTATTTGTTAATTTGTTTGAGTGTTATTGTTTATATTAATCAAGATGAATAGAAAAACACAGAATAACTCCACCGATTCTTCGTTAATTTCGAAATAAATTATATTCAAACGTACAGGAGACTTTCATACACAAACATATCGAACTATCCAGGAATACAATTTGAGAGAAACATTCCAAAAATGAGAAAATGTGGAGAGATTTTCACTGCAGCCTGAAGTTGTCTCATTTAGCACACTTTCTAATAATGATCTGTTTCTTTGGAATCAAGGCAAGCGGTAGTGAGTTGGTGATGAAGTGATGAAACAATTTATGACTCGGTCTTCACCAGCATCTGCTGACGTTAACAAGGAAGCGTCGAAAAGCCGGCAACCCTTTCTACGCCGACATCGTCAATTCGGCCGATTGAAGAAAAACGTGCGCCGATGGAAACACCTAACAAAAAACCCAAAGACGACACGATGTAATCGCAAATATATTGAGGACTACTTGCAATGGGGTTTTCACTTCATCGATAACGGAGGACAACAACAACCTGTTTGCGTGGTCTGTATGAAAATCCGGCTCATCTTCTGAGGCATTTGAACACAAAGCACAATGAACATGTTGGAAATCGCTGCCATTTTTTTCAAAAAAAAAAATAGAATAATTTTTGTAGCGGCAAGCTGCTTTCAGAAAATCAACAAATCTGATAAATGTTTGCAAGCGTCACTCGCTTTGTCCTTACTTGCGGCGAAGCAAAATAAGCCCCATACCATCGTAGAAAAACTGGTGATTCCTTCGGCAATAGAACTTGTATCCATTATGTTCGATGACAAAATGGCTAACGCTTTGAAGAACTTACCGTGCTCCGATAACACGGTACAAAGAAGAATTATCGACATGGCCGACGACCTGATATAACAAGTCCTGGAGAAAATCGCTAGTGCCAAGGAATTTACATTACAATTAGATGAGAGCACTGATGCTGCACGTGAAGTTCAGCTAGTGGTTTTCATTCGTGTTGCAAATTCTGGTGACATCATCGAACACATTTTGCTTTGTCGGTCGTTACCCTACAGAACGACTGGAGAAAATATTTTTAATGTCATTGACAATTTTTTTCGTGAAAATACTATCCCCTGGAGTTGGTGCGTTGCCATTTGTTCTGATGGTGCGGCGCCTATAATGGGAAGAACTGCGGGATTCATTGCTAGAGCTAAACAGAAAAACAACTTGATAATTTCAACGCACTGAATTCTACATAGACAGGCGCTGTCATCCAAGAAAATGATTGAGATTTTGCACAGCACTGTCAACGAAGCTGTCAAGATTGTCAACCACATTAAAAGCCGACCACTTAATTCAAGGATGTTTCGCAAGTTATGCCAAGATCTGGACTCTGAGCATACGGCATTGCTTTTTCATACGGAAGTCAGATGGCTGTCAAGAGGAAACGTTCTTATGAGACTTTTTTAGCTTCGCAATGAAGTGTACCTATTCCTCAAAGATTCGTTCTCGATGGCGGCAAAGCTTGAAGATCATTCGTGGGTTTGCCGTCTCGCATACCTTGCAGGCATATTTAAGAAGTTAAATGAACTGAACGTATCTCTCCAGGGCTATGACCGCAATATTTTTACAATGGAAGACAAAATAACAGAATTTCACAAGAAAATATCATTTTGGCTGAATCGAGTTGAAAGTGGACGTCTGGAAATGTTTTCAAACTTGGTTGAATTTCTTGCAATGAATTCCATTTCTAACATTCAAGAGATACAGAATGTTGTTAAGGCCCACCTGCAGAAGCTTCACACCGAATTCTCATCATACTTTCCGTTCCTGACATGACCTGACAAAAGACTAAGCTAGGTTATGTGTTCTTTCAAAATGGACCATATTATGCAATCAAAACTACCAATCTTTCAGCAAGAAATACTGATAGACATGTCATCAGATCGCAGTTTAAGGAGAAATCATTATCTCAATTGTGGTGCGAAGTTAAAAGGACATACCCTGATGTCGCCAACAAAGCAATCACCGCTCTTATCCCATTTGGCTCCACTTATCTTTGTCAAAAGGCTTTCTGGTCGATGACGGTCATAAAAACTAAACAAAGGAACCGCCCACAACTAAAAGAAGTTTTGATCGTGTCAGTAAGCTCCCTTTCTCAACGGATCGCAAAGATCATGTCAAAGATGCTAGCGCAAGTGTCCCATTAATTTGAGCGCTGTTTGATTGTTGCTCCTTTGCATTCATGAGTGTGTCTTGCACATAAACGAGAGAAACAATACGGACGTCATTTTATGATTGTATGGCAAATAAAAACGAGTATATTTATTTATAACAGCACGGATAATGTGTTTTTTCTTACAATCAAGATCTGTATAACCCTTCAATATTCGCGTTTAACGATATTTACATAGAACTGCACAAAAAACGTCTCCGTTGTTCTGAAAGTGGTACTTAGATTGTCGTGTTTTTAGAAAGTGGTACTCCGTCAAAAAAGGTTGAAAACCCCTGTCTTAAGGTATTTTATTATCAAAATACGGATTTACTCATATTTTTAATGAGTAGGTTTTTTGGCATACTTAAAAGAAGTGAAGCACTTAAAAATATGTTTTAAATTAAAAGTTGACCCCGTGATTTGAGTGCAACGTGTTATTACTTCCATACAAACTCTTAATGTAAGTCAACATTCGACCTTCATTCGACTATACAAATTACTTATTGGGCAATAATATGAAGACATTTCTTCTTCTTCTAAGCATTAAGGGCCCACGATCAATTTATTGATCATTATGGCTCCTATGAATGTAGATGGGATTTGCACTGTTTCTGTGCCTGGTGTTTACTTACCAATCCCGTACCTTCAGGGCGCGACTCGTCTGCACTTACACACTACACACGCACGATGAAATAACAAAACTAATCACAACGTCATGATTCTTTACAAATAAGAGTACACAGATCTAGCCCGTCGATCGATTCTCTTTGAAGTTGAAAAACGTGGTGTGACGGATTTGCACAACTCATAAATTAATGCTAAGTCTTCCTTTCACTACGACGTGGAAACTAAGGAAAACTTTTTTTTTTTTAAATTGAAAATGAAATACCGGGATTATCGAAAATCCCGGTTTTCATAAATCCAATCCCGCTTTTTTCGAGCATCAATTATGTGTCCGGTATTCCGGTATTTTCAAAATTCGGGATCCCGGATTGCTACCCCCATTGTCAATTAAATATGTAATTGAATATTTTTAAATTCGTATTCTGCTACGTCGATAGTTTCGATTAATTATTAACATTTAATGACTGTAGTTTATAGTTGATATTTATTTATTTTATTTTTAAAGACTGTTTAAAAAAAACAAAAACATGTTTATAGCTTAAATTTTAATTGTGGATACAATAGAAATGTTTTAGAAAAATACATTGTAGCTAACAGTGGTTATTTTATGAGAAATATGAGCATGATTTTGATTGACAATCAAACCGAATCAACGTATCCGGAAATTTGTTTGAAAGAAATTTAGTCGTCGGAAAATTGATCGAACGGAAATTTGGTCGAATCTTTTTTTCAGATAACACATACAAATTTGGCGTCAAATTTCTTTTTGAACGCCTTATTTTGTTTTCCTATATTAAAGTATAGTGCGTTCAAAAAGAACGATTTCAGTGATAATAAAACAAACCCTTTAAAAAATCATTGCTCAGATGTCCAGTAAACTTTGTCTTGTCGGGGTAACCAACAAACTTCAAATAAATACAGGCGGATTAATGTATATGTTACACAGACGCAAAATCGAAGACAATCATGTCGGTTTGTCGCATCAACTTTCTTGTTTCTTTCCCCGCTCAGTTTCCATCTCTACCGCCCCCAATAATTGTTTTTCCGTCTCAGGCTGAGTCGAGGAACCCAAATTAGTAAATAATGTTAAAGTGTGACAAAGGGGGTGGGGGCGTAGTAGCAAGACGAAGAAAACTACCAATAAAAGTAAATACTCTGTAGATAAAGACCACGGGCAAAAATAATGAGAACAAAAAACGGTCTGGAATGCAGACGTATTCAAATAACAGGGACACAAATTACATTAATCCAGTTTGAGAAAATGTATCATGTTCCTCGGAAAATCAATAAAAAAAATATGTAATTTCTAAAAGGCAAACGCTTGAATAATTATTTTACATTTGTGATATGTATTTGTGGTATTTAAGATGGCGTCACTTTATATAAACACTTTATCGTAGTTTTCCGAAGTGTGTGCTGTTTTTGTTTGCTATGTATTCCATGCACATCTACTCAATTGCACGGTAAAGGGAAACATTTTAATTGAATTAATCTACCTCGCTGATTTCATACTAATTGGGATCTTTTTCTTCTCTACACCCTTTAATTAATAGGTTTAGTGTTTAAGGCGTTCACGAGTATTGAACACTTCCGTTTCATTGCAACATTTTGTAAACAAAGAAAGAGTATTTTTAATCCCGCACATTTGATAGACTTTCGAGCTAACAAGAGATTACGTCATCAAATCAATGTAATTGCTGTTATCAAGTAAAACGTCGTAGATGAACTTTGACCATAAATATCCATATATATCCACATTTATCCAGAGAGTGCTGCATTTAGTCACGTCTGCAACCTGAGCTTCATCTCTTATTCATATGTTCTATGAATGTAGACTATGATGACGTCACGTCCGTTGGAGGGGCCGCAACCAATTCGGAGCTTCTGGCGTTCATTATTCTAACACAGGAAACCCGAGTCAATTAATGTCCTTGTCTCCTGGCCTAACTTCCGTTTCGTCTATTTTCGATTAAAGTCAAGTCGGACTACCAGTGTCTCTTTTTTTAATCAGTTGGTCTGCCTATTGCTTACGAGACTAAGGGCTATTATCATATATAATTAGAGAAGATTTGAGTGTCTGACCGCTGAACAACTTACATGAATTTTGGTCGATTCTAAGAAATAAATGGTCATGAAGTAAAGGGTTATGAATAATGGGGTCATGAATTAATTACATGGTCACTTTAAGAATAAAGTCACATGCATAAAGCATAAAATATGAAATGGTGTCAGATGCCTGGAAACATTTTCGATATTGAAAACAAAACTCATCATACTTGTATCCATACCTATCAACGAAACCCAGACACACTGAGTGTAACAATGTTGCTCTTCACAGTCTATCATCATCATCATCATCACCTGTCGTTCCGTCTGGGACATAGGCAACAAACAAAGGCTGTCCAAGTCTTGGGCAAGTCTCTCCAGCTGTCCCCAGCCGTGCCCACTCTTTTTGGTGTCTGCTTCCAGCTCCCTTCTCCAAGTCATTTGGGTCGACCTCTTTTTCTCTTGCCTGGAGGTTCCAAGTGAGGGCTTGTCTCGTGATACTTGGTGTGGACTTTCTGAGGTTGTGACCAATCCACCTCCATCTGCGCTGGTAGACTAACTCTTCCACTGGTTCTTGTTGTGAGCGCCGCCAGAGATCCTCGTTGGTGATGACGTTGGGCCAGCACATTCGTAGAATCATTCGAAGACATGACCGCAGTCTATAACCACAGATTATTCCTTCAGAATATTATGCATGTAAATGAACGGTATACATGTGTGAAGCAACATTTAAGGCAGAATACAGAAAGCACAATTTCCGTCTACAATACTTCTTCGGCAGACAGACATCCCTTGATAAAATTTCCTTTAAGTGGTGGTATAAGGCCACATGTTCAGATATGGCTTTTTTGGAGGGCTTTAAGGAAGCGGCATAGGGCAACATGGTCGGATTGGGCTTTTTGGAAGGCTTTAAGGAAGTGGCATAGGGCAACATGGTCGGATTGGGCTTTTTGGAAGGCTTTAAGGAAGTGACATAGGGCAACATGGTCGGATTGGACTTTTTGGAAGGCTTTAAGGAAGTGGCATATGGCAACATGGTCGGATTGGGCTTTTTGGAAGGCTTTAAGGAAGTGGCATAGGGCAACATGGTCGGATTTGGATTTTATGGAGCTAAGGTTAAATGGTTAACATTTGTCCATAAAGTACATGGCTTAGCTATTAGAGGGACCAGCTTCATCTGATCGATGGCTCTGTTGTCATCGCAAATACTAATTCTCTAGGTAGGGATGGATGGGTGGATGGATGGATGTAACATTCTGTTCAATAGGCGAGCAAGATAAAATTCGAAGACGTTGGAACTAATTGGGATTCTTTTAAAGTGCCTTACTTCAACGCATGTTTTTGTCAAGAAACTTTAGTAGATGGGAAGTTTACGCTTGGTATACATGTACATCAAGCATCCGAACACTCTAATGAAGAGTATAACATTGATATACTTGAACTTCATTTAACACAAAGTCAAGAGTGTGACTTTTGGGAAACTTGCACTTCAGATATCAGAACACTCCAGACAAGTTTCTGACATTGATATACTTTACTTTAGAAATACGAAGATACAACAGGAAAACCATCAGGGATTGTAAAACCAATGTAACAAATCGACGCCTCACTGATCAGACTACCAACGTATGAACGCTATTGATTTAATCGATGCCTCACTGATCAGACTACCAACGTATTAACGCTATTGATTTAATCGATGCCTCACTGATCAGACTACCAAAGTATTAACGCTATTGATTTAATCGATGTCTCACTGATTAGACTACCAGTGTATTAACGCTATTGATTTAATCGATGTCTCACTGATCAGACTACCAACGTATTAACACTATTGATTTAATCAATGTCTCACTGATTAGACTACCAGTGTATTAACGCTATTGATTTACATTCTCATTGACAAACTATTTTGTTTTGTTTTTTTTTGAAATACGGTTACGTATGAGTGTCTAGATTCAAAACGGTCACAATAAAGTGAATAATAATCACTTACAAAAGGCATTATGATGGTATACTGCATTAAAACCATTAAATATGCCCGGTCGCTTCGCGGCCTCTTGGCTAAGATCAAAGGTTCGTATCTGGGTTACAAAACTGGGGTGAGGGGTTTGGTGTCGTGACTCAATTTGTGTAGGGCAAGGACCGTGTAGGAACAGATGAGAGAGTTACAAGGTCAAGAGATCTGCAAGGGCAAGAGACCACAGGGACAGACTTTGAAGAGTGAATACCCCAGTAGTGTAGTACTTCTGAGGAAACCTTTACAAAAAATAAAAAAATGATAACTTTAAAAGAAATATTGACCAAAATATGATGCCATGTTTTTTTGCAAGGAGATTAAAAATCTTGTTTTTTTTATAAAGTGGTTTGCTCATTAGATGCCGAGTGTAGTTTAACGATTGCCATTCTGAAATCCCTATAATTAGCGAACATCGTTTGGTTTTATATTTTCCATTAGATATCAAAATTCATCTGTTGTGTAGCGCAAGTTCAACTTAAACCGTTCAAGTAAACGTATTCTCTATTCAGCCCAGCAGTCATTTATGTCTAATTTGTTTATATAGCTAAACACCTAGAAAAATGCCCAAGTCACTTTTGCGCCTATGTAAAGTCGATTGTCTTTCCATTTAAACGTAAATAAATTCAATGGAATACGATAGTTAAAAATAATAATAATAGTTTTATTTCCCCCCCCCCCCCCCCCCGTTTATTTTATTGCTTTGGCATAAAATTGAGATTTTTAGCAAATGAAATTCAAACTGTGTTATTTCTTTGGTTATGTTTTTGTGTTTTTTAACAGGGGGGGGGGGGGGGTGGAGACATACAACAAGCCGGTTATCTCTGGATCTTACAGTTCAAGGTTTTGCGCGCCTTTAAACTATTTTATGTGAAATCGATTACTAAATCCCTATTCGTGAGTAGAGATGTTTAGATAATCGACTACAACAATCAACGGGTTTACTCTTTCAATGAACATTTATCTTTTTTAATAATCAAATATTTTTACGTCAATACATTTTAGATATTAGATCCAACAACATTTGAGATATTATTTTGAACAACACTGGAGAGATTTTGTCAAACATTATTTTTGATTTGTGGTCAAACAACATTTGAGGTATTAATTCAAAAAGGATTGTTTTTTTTTAAATTAGTTCCAACATACATTAAATGATTTTCGGTGACATAGATTTTTTTTTAAAAAGTTAAACTTGATCCAGCTTAAATATTTTATTAGCAGATCAAAGTACAAAATCGCAGCTGGTGAAAATCTAAAATAGAATTCCAACTCGCAATACTTTGTATTTTGTATTGATCCTTTCTCTTCAATGGCATTCTTATTTAGCCTTTTTATATAGTATACCTATGTACCATTCTTATAAAGCATTCTTATATACCATTTTTATGAAGCCATTTTATAACATTCTTATTTAACCTTCTTTTATAACATTCTTAAATAGCATTCGTATAATACGAACTACAGCATTCTTTGTAGCATTCTTAAATTACATTCTTGTAATAACGTATACAGCATTCTTAAATAGCATTCTAAAAATAACTTCTTATTTTGCCTTCTTTTATAACATTCTTATATAGCATTCGTATAATACGTACTACATCATTCTATGTAGCATTCTTATATTACATTCTTATAATAACGTATACAGCATTCTTAAATAGCATCCTTTTATAGTCCCACAATCTGCCCGAATGTATTCAAAATAAATGTTTAGTTTTGTTGAACACCGCGGTTATATAAACAATCAAGCATGCTATTAATGAGAACATTTTAATAAATAATGGGGCTTTAAAATAATATTTTAAAATTTGTATTATGCTATTCTTAATAGTGTTGTAGTATTAACAAAGATGGCATCAAGAATCGTGGCTAACAGTAAACTTATAACAAAAGTAAATATTTCATTGTACAATCAAATGCTTAATTAGAGCCAAGAAAATGAAAGGCTGCGTTCAAGCAATGTAACGGAAATAATGGAACAAGGCATTGGGGAAGCTTGAAATATAAAGACAACTTAAGTTTTTGAACTTTATACATTTTTCTTGATTTTCTCTTCATTTGTTATGTCTGCCGAGGAAGGCTCTTAGCCGAAGAGTTCTTCTTTTATTGCTCTGCCTCTATGTTTCAAGCTTCCACCTACCTTAGTCCTCCATTTGTTTAGAAGCCATCAGAAATTACTGGGACTTAACTGTGTCACTACAACCGATAAAATAGAAATATCAGCTATCAAGTAAAGACATGGAAAATTTTGGATCGCGTGTCATGCTCGGTGCAGCTGAAGCCCTATTGCATTGCTACTTGCGAGTCACGTGATTTCAGGAAGTAGGATCACGCCCTGCATTATGGGAAGGATTAAATCTTGCACTGAACAAAAAATTGGCGTACCGGCAAAGGTGTCTTTTATCTATGTGGTGTGTGTCACATTCACTGAGTTTAGCAAAGAATATAGCATTAAAAACAAATAATGGCACTGTGTGTGTGTCTTATAATTAAGAGTGTCTGGAAGCTGGGAGATGTTTCACAAGAGATATAATGATTTCATTTTCTAAAATCATTCCATATATTGCATGTATATAATACGTGTTTAGTGAATGTGTCATCAACTAGTACTTAATGTCGTGTATAAAACTGTTACAAAATTTTTAATTAAATCTCTAACATTAAGATTTGTATTACATATAAAAATGCCTAAAAAATGCCCGAGGTCAATAGCTACTGATATATTATATGCAAGAATACAAATATTAAAAATGGCAATTGTTTTAGGGGTGGGGGCTGGTTTTGAAAAATTACGGGGGGGGGGGGGGCTACGACATAATAATAATAAAATAAAAGCATTTGCAAGGCACATAAAGAATCTATAAAAAATACAGCAGTTTTTAAGTAATCTCATTGAATTAAAACCCTTTGATTTATACACTTCACAAGCTGTTGGCGTCGTTGTCCATTTGCCGGTATGGTATGGCATCTTTCCGTCTACGAGAGACGATAGATTATCTTGTCTGGTTGCAGCTCTTCGTGTGGCAAATGAGACCGATCCTTGAATGGCAGTCTCTTGTGCATGTCCTGCACACGAATGCAGTGGAGTAGTGTTTTCTTGCCTTTCTCCGCGCTCTCTTCACAGCTGCTTCCGCGCTCTCTTCACAGCTGCTTCCGCCCTGTAGACCTCCTCGGCGATCCTTCCTTCACGATGCCCCGCCATGTGGATCGATCCTCCGCCAAGTCCTCCCAATTTGAGATGTTGATGTTAGCCGCCTTCATATCTCTTTTGCAAATGTCTATGTATCTGAGACGAGGCCGTCCAACTGACCCTTTCCCTATCGCCAGCTCGCTGTACAGCACGTTCTTAGGTATGCGACCAGGTTGCATTCGCTTGACGTGCCCAAGCCAGCGGAGGCGTCTTTGGATTAAAAGGGCTGGGACGCTGCACATATTTGTTTGAGACAGGACATCCGTGTTGGGGACTTTTTCCTGCCATTTGATGTCAAGGATGCGGCGCAGGCATCTGAGGTGGAAGCCATTGAGCCTTTTTCGTGCCTGTTGTATGTGGTCCAAGACTCACATCCATAGAGGAGTGTGCTCAGTACGCAGGCCTGGTATACCTGCAGCTTAGTTCTTGTTGTGAGCTTGGCATTGGACCAGACTCTGTTCTTCAATCTCGTCATGACAGTTGCGGCCCTCCCTATCCTACCACTTATCTCATCCTCCATTGAGAGAGTGCTCGAAATGTTCGACCCTAGATATGTGAATCTGTCAACAGCATCCAAGTCGCAGTCGTCGATGGAGATAGTGGGGGGAGTGTCAGCGTCCTGAGCCATAATGTTGGTTTTCTTTAAGCTGATGATCATGCCAAACTCTTTGCAGGCAGCAGATAAACTGGATACAAGGCTCTGCAGGCCGTCTGCTGAGTGAGATACTAAAGCGGCTTCATCTGCAAATAAGAGCTCACGTAGCATGACCTTTCTTATTTTGGTCTTAGCTCTAAGGCGCGCAATGTTGAACAATCTCCCGTCTGCTCTAGTGTGGATGTATATCCCCTCGCTGTTGTTCTTGAAGGCATACTGGAGTAAGATGGAGAAGAAGATTGCAAATAAAGTAGGAGCTAGCACGCAGCCTTGCTTTACTCCACTACTTACTGGAAAAGCTTCTGAGGTGGCACCGTCATAGCATACTGTGCCCTGCATGTTATAGTGGAACTGCTCGATGATGTTAAGCAGACGTGCAGGGCAGCCTATTTTATTTAGGATCTGGAAGAGGCCGCTTCTGCTGACAAGATCAAAAGCTTTAGTGAGGTCGACAAACGCGATGTATAGAGGCATATGGTGTTCCCTGCATTTCTCCTGCAACTGGCGCAGAGAGAAGATCATGTCTATGGTTGACCTACCGGCTCGAAAGCCACATTGCGATTCTGGTCAGCACGCATTTATGAAATAGGCGTATTATTATCAAGATGGCTGAAATCAGAAATTGGTGTAGTCCCCAAATGAAAATTCAAACTGCAACATGCCTAGAAAGCGGACTGTGTTCTTAAAACGTACTAATAATTCAAAGGAGAAGAAAATGGATACAGCTAATTGGAAGACAGCAGAAAAGGTATAAGAGATCGACTAACGAAAGTTGGAACATTTGCTTCTTGAGAGACAAAAAACCGGAAATTGCGTATTTCTGCCGCGACACAATATCTCGACAAAATAACAACACATAAAAAAAAAAAGCTCAAAACCATTAGCTTCGGGTAGATGAGACCCGTAAACCATGGCCGGTAGCTCATCTAGGAGAGGGAAACTCTGACTCCAAACCTCCGCTGCCTTGTGGATATACCCAGATGGGAAAGGCTAAGGGAGTAAACCCCGACAGAAAATCAGGAATTGGAGCTCCTTAGGCGGACTGTTTTTGAAATCATTAGCATTCCGGCAGCTCCTGCGACGCCAATGGTGCCAAGCCGTATCGACACTACTCGATCCCTTGGATCCACCAAGGGCGTGGAGAGGGGGGATCTGCTGGTTGGGCAGCAGCTGGTTCTCCATAATACTTCGCCCAGGCTTTATCTTCACTGGGTGCGTGGAGATCAGAGGGTCATCTCAACAAGTAGGCCACAGAAACATGCACCAGGCTCCCGGAATGTGGTACCATAAAAGAACACAACTACACTTTCTTCTGGCAGGGTGGACCAATGGACGCACCAAGACAACATGGGATTGGTTTTGCTATAAAAAACGTACTCTGCTCATCCATAGAACCCCCGACAAAGGGCACAAATAGAATACTTACTATACGTCTATCAACGTCTTCTGGATTTGCCAACATCATCAGTGCTTATGCTCCAACACTTTCCTCCAGCTCAGATGCGAAAGACCAGTTCTATGAAGATATAAATCTTACAATCGACAGCATACCCAACAGCGAAGCAATTTACCTCTTGGGTGACTTCAATGCGAGAGTGGGAAGTGATTACATGGCCTGGCCTACATGCCTTGGTCATTTCGGAAGAGGCAGGCTAAATGAAAATGGGCAGAGGCTACTGGAACTATGCTGTTTACATGGACTATGTGTTACAAATACCTACTTCAACTGTAAGGCTATTCACCAAGTGTCATGGAGGCATCCCCGCTCGCAACACTGGCACCAATTAGATCTCATAATCACAAGACGCACACAACTGGCTAGTGTCCTCCTCACACGCAGCTACCATAGCGCAGACTGCGACACAGATCATTCCTTAGTGGCTAGCAAGATAAGGTTACTGCCAAAGAAACTGTATCACACCAAAAACAAAGGCAAACCTCGCATAAGCACCTACTCCACCAATAACCCAGAGAGAACGGAAGAATACAACCATAAACTACAAGAAGCTCTTGAACTAATGCCACCAATAGACACTATTGAGTCCAAGTGGTCTCATCTGCGAGACACTATCTATAACTCGGCTATCACGGCATTTGGCAAGAGAGAACGCAAAAGTGCAGATTGGTTCGAGGCTCACTGGCAGGAAATGAAGCATGTCACTGATGCTAAAAGAAAGGCTCTCTTGGCTTATAAAGACACGCCTTGCCCAGCCACTCTACAAACTCTTAAAAGTGCCAAGAAAAACACCCAGCAGGCAGCTCGCCACTACGCTAACACATATTGGCTCAATCTAAGCTCCAGCATACAGTCAGCTGCTGATAGAGGAGATGCAAAGGCTATGTACGAGAATATAAAACAAGCAACAGGGCCTCTGATCTCCAAGACTGCGCCCTTAATGTCAAAAACAGGGGAACTTATTACTGATCGGGATAAACAACTCAAACGGTGGATTGAGCACTACTTGGAACTATACGCAACAATGAACCATGTCTCAACCGCTGCCCTGGACGATATCCCAGACCTGCTGGTCATGGATGAGCTTGATACCCTACCCACCCTAGAAGAAGTAGGTAGAGCCATCGATTGTCTCGCCTGTGGGAAAGCCCCTGGCAATGATGGAATTCCACCAGAGGTTCTAAAATGTGGAAAGGAAGTTCTATTACGGCCCTTGCACGACCTCCTTACTGTGTGCTGGGAACAGGGACAGCTACCACAAGAGTTGAAAGATGCAAACATTGTTACATTGTACAAGAACAAAGGAGACAAGAGTGACTGCAACAACTATCGTGGAATCTTCCTTCTTAGCCTTCGCCCGAGTTGCATTAACACGCTTGCAGACCCTAGCATCTCGTGTACTCCCAGAATCGCAATGTGGCTTTCCTTTGCCGGTAACACTTGCCTAAAATCTACATCAGAAAGATTAACCATGACGAACAAGCGAGGAATACAGACTGGGAATTATGTACTGGGGAATATTGATTGACATCGGCGTTGATACAAGGGCCCCGGAATGGAGGCATTAAGTTTCTGGACTTTGGGGTTAAGCGTACGACGCGCTGGACTAGAGAGTATACCGAATATAGAATGTGAACTCAGGGCCGTCGCTTGCCCCTCTTAGGTTGTACCCTATCGATTTTAATTTGATACATTTTGTCCACATCGCAACTTATAGCCCTTTTAAAGATCCGAGGTCCCTGTAGTAGCAGTTCTTGTGAAATCAATGTGACCGCTCTAAGTGAGATTTGAAACAAAAAAAAACAAAAAAAATATGAAAAAGGGCAAAAGATCAGTACATCTGGGAGGGAAAAGAAATGAACGATATTTTTTAACGTTTTCAATAGTGATTAAATGAAAAGTATTAAAATGTATAAATTTGACTTAATTTTTAAAAAAAAAAGTTACTGTTTAAGACAATTACTCAGATTTAGTTATTGAACGTATGAGGTACACGTATAAGGACACGTAAAAGTACACGTATATGCACACATATAAGCACATGTATACCCAAACGAATAAGCTCTTGTCTATATAAACATAGAGAGACACATAAAAGTCAGACATGCAAGCCAAAATAAAAGCACGAATGGTACAAAATTGTTATGCTCAGTTCACACGTTCAATTTTTCGTCAAATTTCTTTTAGGACGCACAATTTTGTGAAACGTGATAGTCTGTTCAAAAAGAAATTTGACGAAAATTTGATCACGTGAATTGAGCATCAGTCGCCAATAATGATAAACTATTTTGTATCTATTATTTTGTTTACTCTCATTTGTTACAGTAATATATTCCGAAAGCTGAAAAGTTTTATTTGTTTTTAATTTGTAATTCCGTTGCAATATGATAATATTTACAACCTTGGTTTTACCAAACATCTTAACGTCCAGATATTGTTGAAAATTTTTTTGTTCTTCTTTTGGGAAAATAATTTTTATCTGTTCATCTTTTCATCTCTTACACATTAATTTGCGTATTAAAAAACTATTTTAAATTTAGTAGGAACTTGAAGGCTCACAATAATCCATGCCTTCCTTTCTTTTAGACCTGACATTCCTGACAACAATGCTACACATTATCTAATTTAAAAAAAGCTAATCATGACCATGTTCGTTAATTATTAGATGTGTATGTCAATCACAGGAAAATAAAAAAAATGGATCTCATCCGAATTCGACATGTCCATTCCTCCTAACGTACAAATGGTTCCGGAAAATTTTTTTTCGAATCCCCTTATCTCAAAAGTTGTAATTTACAAAATCGTAATATGTAGAGGGTAAAGAATATTAAAAAAATTATTTCATATTGAATGGCTTCTAGAAAAGTTCAAGTTCAGTTTTTTTGTGTACGTATTTTTAATAAGCCTTTATTTAAAACGATGCGCTTTCAAAGATCTGTTAAAGACCGTTATATTGTCCGCATATATTTTTTCGTGCAAGTGAGGAGCGAGGGGGGGGGGGGTTGCCCAGTTTTATATGACATAAAACAATGTATCTTTTTAGTTCTTCAACCGATTGTGTCAATTTTTAAAATAAAGTTTTCTCTTTATCAACAGCAAAAATACTCACTGCTGTATAATATGAACGATAAAGTTATTCTGGAGCATAGCTCAGTCACAGACATAAAAATCTCTTTGACGTAACCAGGGGTTTGATGCCAGTCTAATCAGCCTTTAAATGGCTCAAACACAAACTAATTGGTTTGGACACATGCTCAGAGTGCCGGTCAACCAACAGGCATTGCCATAGCGTACGATGGCAAGAATTCCGGTGTAAGAATTATCAATTGAAACGGGTTGGGGATCAAACTCAATGCTTACATGAGTTTTTATAATTCTGGCCTTCTATGGAAGAACATTTCAAATTTAATGATAGCTTTAGAGAAGTGATTTAGTCTTCGTTTTGTCTTATAACGATTTATGAGTGGTTTTTCTAAATACAAACCCGAGCAAAGCCTAAAATATTGGCTAAGGGTATATTAAACATAGGGTAGGGGTTAAATCTTAATAAAAACGAAACAGAACAGCGAACGTTATCGTAAGAATCCGTCATTTGCGAACAGTGACATTAAAAAAAAGAAAATTTAAAATGTGTGAAAATAAAAACTATCTTAGGTAGTGTCTCAGAGAACTGCAAGATAATTATGATGGTAATGTTGCCTAAAGAAGACTTCTTGCTGACACGCTCACTCAGTTGTATTGTGTTGCTTAAGGTTTTCCCTTACTTATGTTTTAAATTCCTATTGCTTCAACCTGAAAATGGGAAATTAGTAAAACACAGTAAGGTTAAACAGTAAATTGAATTCTCTTCCACTACACATCCGCAATATACCAACCATCACAGCCTTCAAAACTGCATTCAAAACACATCTCTTTAAACTCTACTATCCTGACTGATTCCCCCTCTGACCGTTAAACGATGCAGCTGAGTGCCGTCTATGGCTTCACGTGTAAATTATTATGGAACGGTTGGTTTTCAATTTTTAAGTTCATTTTAAATTGAATGTACAGCGTGGTGAGCCCAGCCCTAGGCTGGGGTAACGCGCTATAGAAAACTACCCATAATAAAAATAATAATAATAAACCTGAAAAAAGGAACGCAGCAAAACAACGAACGTGTCGGCAGGAAGCCTTCATCAGCGAACAAACAGAAAAAAAATGAATAAAATTGAAAAATATAAAAAGATCAAAAAAAATATTATAGCACTTAACTGAGAAGTAGTGTCCAAGAGGGAAGCAAAATATTTGTGACAGGTTTTTCGAAAATCCTAAATGGTTTAGTTAAGGTTATTCACCAAATTTGTTAGCGTGACAAATAGAAAGGGATTCGTAGTTTTCATTTCATATAAAACGTTTATTTAAAGCGATTTACCCTCTTAAAATGACCACAGTTATTGCACTTATTCTACTTTCCAAAGATGACCGTCAGATGAACGGACTGTGGAGACTGGCATTTTAACTTTTAGTTATGTTATAAGATAACATTATCATTGCTTCACTGTATAGCGTAATAGGAATGCATATGAAAAGTATTACTGCAATTTTTTGCTAGAAAATTATGAGATTTATCTTCTTTTTTTTTTGCTTTCTTCACAGACTTGCCAAGAAAGTAAGCGATTCACGCTAAATAATGAAAGATATGGCTAATATACGGATATACATCAACAAACCTCATCCTTTTGAGAATTGGAGGTTTTGTATGGATTTCAGTAATTTACTACTGCAGTGATTCCGTTATATTTGTAGAACGGAACCCTTTCAGCTTTGTCAGTGTGAAGCAAAGAATCATGGCAAACCGATTGAAAATTGTCCGCTATTATATATTTTCCCTGAAAAACAATGACCATTGTTATAAATGAGTAAGGCAATCGCTCGAAGTGAATTGATGTCTCTCCATTCAAGCCTGTAGGCGTTCACCATTCATTGAACATGTCGGCCCCGTAATTGAACAATGAATCACGCGTACTCACAAAGCAGGCCGACCCGAAGAACAAATACCACATCCTTTCCTGGCCAATATCAAACCTGGGCTAAATTTGTCCTGCTGACCCAGATCCTCATCCTTGCTCTGATCTCATACCAACAAGCATCTGCCAGAACTGAGCACGTTCCTGTTTGGTCCTACACCCGAGATTTCACCGACACTTCTGACGTCAACAGGAAGCGGTCTTCTGGGAACGACGATGGCGATAATTCCACGCAGCTGCCACCTCGAATCCGCCACGAGGCGCCAAGGGAGATTATCATCGGCTACCTAACGAGCCACACCAAGAGGGATAAGGCACTGTATATCCCACCAGGGAATCTCATTTCTGGCGCCATCACCTATGCTGTGATGACCGTAAACGAAGACCCCAATATCCTGCCCAACACCACTCTTAAGTTTGTCCTTGCAGACACCTATGGTGAGGAGAATGAGAGCCTGTATCATACTTCCGAAATGATTAGGAACAAAATACATGCTATTATAGGACCCCAGGAGACTTGTATACACGAAGCCAAACTTGCAGCAGCCTACAATGTTCCCATGATTTCCTATGTAAGTACCTTATTGCCATGACTCCCTTTGTAAGTACTTTGTTCCCATTACTTTCTATGTAAGCAAATTTTCCATTATTTCCTATTTAAGAACACTATTTCCATGATTCCCAAATAAGAAATAAAAAGTTATCAGTATTTCTAATCTAAGGGAAATGTTTGAGTAATATATGTTTTCCATAGTTTTATTAGGAACTAAACTTATGAGTTGATATCCAAAGTATTCTTTACACGATTAAGATATTTTCAAAATGTCTTATTTATTTCGATGGCTTCCTTTTTTCAGTGCAGTCTCTCTGCGATCTCCAGTTTAAGTACATTGTTTGTATGGTTACATGACAAAGTACAAGGTCTCATACTTTCTTTTGTTTTCTATTTGAACAATTGCCTCGTTGAAATTTCTCATTCTAAGCAGTGGCGTTTCTATTCTAAGGGCCACCCGGCGCGAGCTAAGGATTTTTCACCCTTCCATGTAAATAAAAAATGGTCCACGCCCGGGGATGACCTCTATCTCCATCACTTTCCAGTGGTTCTTAGTACAATGCCCAACTTTTTTTTTGTAACAAAAAGGTTCCTGTAAGTTATCACAAAAGTAAATTGCCCCCAATTTATTATATAATGGTACAATTTCTGAGAATTTCTCATGCATGTACCAAAGGCTCTGACAATTTCTCATGTATATACCAAACTCTCTGATAATTGATCATGTATGTAAGAAATTCTGTGACAATTTCTCATGCATGTACCAAAGGCTCTGACAATTCCTCTCATGTATGCACCAAATGCTCTGACAATTGATCATGTATGTACCAAATGGTGCCGCGTTGAATATTTGGAAGACACAACTGATGACGATGATAGCATTCTTTTCAATGTCAACGTTTCAATAAAACACTTTATCACATTTTTAAAACGTATCATACAAATGGCACTATCACCACCGTCCCAATGGAGCGTCTGTGATCAGATTGACTAACTGCCTTATGCAGGTATTCTCTGATAGCTTCTGATCTCTTCATGTGAGATTGACCCACAGGGGAATATTGCCTTGAAATGGCTGAACATTCAACGGACGAAATAATGGCGAAAGAAGTGCGAAGTAGAGACGAACGACAGTCCCCGGGGGGCATATGAAACTTTAGTTTGGCCCATATACATTTTTTATATAACATACATCGATGAAACCTATTTTAAAAATATTTTACCATATTTTGCTACATTTTTTATGCCCTCCCCTTTTTTTTGTCTTTTTCTAATATACTCCATGTACTGCAACATCAGAAGGATTTTCAGTGTAGTTGAATATTTGTTTGTGCGTGTGTGGTTGAGTGTGTTTAGGTGTGTGTGAATGAGTGAGTGAGTGTGTGTGTGAGTGAGTAAGTGTGTGTGTGAATGAGTATGTAAGTGTGTTTGTGAGTGTGTGTGTCTGTGTCTTTGAGTGAGTGAGTGAGTGAGTGATTGTGTATGTGAGTGAGTGAGTGAGTGAGTGAGTTAGTAAGTGAGTGAGTGAGCGTGTGTGCGTGAGTAAGTGAGTGTGTGTGTTTTCTCGGGGGGGGGGGGGGGTCTCCGCTTTCAGTATAACGCAAGTTCCTGAAATGTACAGTAAAATAACTTTACAAAACAAACTCATCTGCTTGTAAAACAAATTGCCTTGAAAACGAACATGGACATGCGCAGTTAAGAATCGTGTCAAAGAAGCAATAATTTCACGGTCAACAATCCCAAACCAACATTCTTTGATGGCGACGGCAGAAATGGACGATGCCCGTCATGATAATACGATCTTTTTTTTTAGTTGTTGTAAACGTTATGTACGTAACAGTGGTAATGATGGAGATAAAATCATTAAAAGCTCTGTGCAGCGCAGTTTTCTGATGAGATCTTGTACGGGGGGACTATTAAATTCAGCCCTGGGCGGCCATTTCGGGCCCCCGAACCACACTTAGAGATCTCGCGTGTTGCCTCGTTTTCTCCCCGTCGATAAATGTGATCAGGAAGCCGGGCCGGAAATGTTTCGGCGTTGATGTGACGTTAGAACAAGGGGAAATAATTATGCGAGGATCTCAAGACCCCCGTTAGCTTCACTGTCCTTGCACTATGTCTTTCTATAACAGCCTAAAGTTGACCATGATGTCCTGATTAAATACACGGCACTATGAAATAGTAATTCGCATGTCATAGACATCGTAACATTTGAGAGCAATGAACTGATTTATAAAATAATACACCAGACCAAGTGACACAAAATGTTCAACTAAAATACTTTAAAAAAGTAATTAAAAAATACAAAATCAATAAAAGTCTTAATAAGACTATACCATAATTTAGACATCATAAGTATATTTTTTTTATAAAAGTCAAGATCTGACGTTAAAGCCTATTGGATGAGAGTCTTCCACAAAGTTAATTAATAATGAAGTTAATTTATTTTTTGGTATCCAGGAGTCCTCGGATATTTAAATATCATGTCTTTAGAGTGCAAATGTTTACATTTTGTTATGTCCAAGTCTGTTTATTTCGGCATATGCACTTAATTATTTCTTTCGAAAAACTCATCCTCTTGATATCAGAACATGTTTGTTAGACCACATCGGACGAATGGGTTCTTATTTTATAACATGTCTGTGATACCACTTCGGACGAATGGGTTCTTATTTTAGAACATGTTTGCTTGAGACCACCGTGTCCTTTGTGCCTTATCCATGCAAGAGAATAATCTTTCTAAAAATTATATTTTAAAGAGCCTTTCTTAGGTTGTATCTTTTGAACATGTTTTTATGTGTCCTGTGATCTTTCTGTCGTAGAAAATACATTTTATAGTAACATCTCTTCTCGTAACATCTAATCTAAGGCTATCTGTTTAAGAAGACATTCGTCCCTCCAAACGTGTTTGTTCCAGGATTACTGTGCACCATAGGAACTATCTGCTCTAGGAAGTATCTGTTTAAGAACACATCAGTCCGTCATTTAATTCGTGTGTGCCAGGACGTATTTGCGGTTAATTCCTCAAAATGTGGAATGCCTTCCAGTGAACCTGGTAGTATTCAGACTGGATTCATTATTCAGGTGGCTGTCGTATCAAGGAACGATTTGCTCACCACGCCGAGAATAGCAATTGGCAATTGAAATGTTGCAGACTGGGGGGGGGGAGAGGGGGGAGGCGCCACGGGGGCTGGAGATATCGTTTAGACAAATAAATAATATGGGGACAAGGAAATGAACCTGGGAGAATGAACAGGCTAATGCAGCATCAGTTTTTACATTTGGCTTCAAAATGGAGGGGAACAAATTCAAAACAATTTCTCCAGTGGCATTTTCCTTTCTAATACAAATATTCGGGGGTATTTTTACTGCGATACGTTTTTTGCAGGGCTAGAAACAAATTTTAAAGCGTGCAATTAATTGGCAGTTTAATTTTCTTTTCTTAGGCACATATGACAACTAAAACTTTTTGAAATCGCTGCTTTGGAGTTCTCAATCTGATCAATCATTTTGATTTTGTCATTTTTTGTTTTCGTTGGAGCCCTTCATCAACGCATTAAGACGAATGACATGTCCAAACTGAAGATAGTTCCACTCCATCTCTTTCATTGTCCTTACATTTCTCTCAAACATCAGCTGTTGGCGTAAGTCTTCAACGATGATAAGATTTTCCCGAAACAATGATGATATTCATTGCATCACGTATGAACTCACCGGGAAAGTTTAAGGCTGTGAAGGTGACCACACTTAAGACTAACTTGCCATCGAGACATTTTGGCTGACTATCATAGGACAAGTGATGGCCTGACAGGGGTTCTGGTGTACTTGAATAGCGTAGACCTTTTCTTACCTGCAAATTGTATTGGCGTTTTGTTTAAAATATGGACAACGGTATACAATATTTTCAAATGGTCTGCCATAAGCTCTTGCTTTTGTGTATACTTAAAACAATTATTTTAATTTTTTTGTAGTAGCGATTCCGATATGAAAATAGTGAATAGTATAATACAGTTTTGCCAATAGAAATTTGCCTGATTATGTAATCAGAATGTCCTAAAGTAGGACAGCGGTTCTCAACGTGTGTATAACGACCACTTTGGGGGAAGTCTACCCTTACACCGCGATTGCCAAAGACCATCCGAATACACATAATTGTAAAGTAGCAACGAAACTAATTTTATGGTTAGGGGTCACCACAAGATGAGGACCTGTATCAAAAGGTCGCGGCATTAGGAACGTTGAGAACCATTCAATGTTAATTTTTTTTTCCTTCCATCGTTTAAAATTATCCAGCGAAAGCTGCGTGTCCATCATCAGCTTTGAAAACTTCAGAACGTTCAACAAATTAATGTCAGCCGTGCTCAAGTTAGGTAGCTATGGGTCGTCTAATGACCGCAGACACAATTTATGGGCCCCATTCACGTGTGGCATTTACATTTCACCGGCGCAATGTTGAGAGACACGCGAATATCTCGTCATCTTCTTACCCTTCCGGGAAATAGCGGGGGAACAATAAGACGAATCGTCAACAGATCGGATCGGAAGGAGAAGTATCCCGCTATGTAACTATCCACACAAGGCACTTTGCATGCAGAGTGTTGTGGACAGAAACAGTCACATAAGTATTTTTGCGTGGAAATGATTTCGCTGAAATAAAGACAGTCACGTAGATAGTTTAGCGTGGAAACGGTTTCGCTGAAATAGAAACAGTCACATAGATATCTTAGCGTGGGAACGGTTTCGCTGAAATAGAAACAGTCACGTAGATAGTTTAGCGTGGAAACGGTTTCGCTGAAATAGAAACAGTCACATAGATAGTTTAGCGTGGAAACGGTTTCGCTGAAACAGAAACAGTCACGTAGATAGTTTAGCGTGGAAACGGTTTCGCTGAAATAGAAACAGTCACATAGATAGTTTAGCGTGGAAACGGTTTCGCTGAAATAAAAACAGTCACGTTGATAGTTTAGCGTGGAAACGGTTTCGCTGAAATAGAAACAGTCACATAGATATCTTAGCGTGGGAACAGCTTCGCTTAAATTAAGTTATGGTCATGTCAAAATTTATCCACTAAAAGCATGTCAATTTCTTTTCACTTTTTGTTTCCTAGTAGTATCTTCGTTAAATTATAAATAATTTAAAATGAATGGTACAGTAAATCTACAAGTCCGGATCGTTTTTGGGAGGTGAGGTAGCACTGAAACTGGTGGGGCGCTGGTGCTTCTTGTAAGGTGTACTCTATGCTGTTAGAGCTCAAGAGAAAACACCCAACCTACGAAAACTGCACCGTTGACTACATATTATTTAGGTTCTATGCACTATAAATGTTGTCGAAATATTGAGAGATCACATAGAATAACGATTTGAGTTTGTATCAAGATTCTATATTTATTGAAATTAATTGATCAAGATTAAAACACTAACAACGCAAGGTAGATCGCCGTTCTAATTTTATTCATTTACTCCTTTGTCTTACGTTAAAATGTTTGTTTGGTTTAACAGTAAAAAAAAATTATTGCCATGTCCGTTGTTAGTTCTGGGCGTTGTGAGTTCTGGGCGTTGTGAGTTCTTGGCGTTGTGAGTTCTTTGCGTTGTGAGTTCTTGGCGTTGTGACTTCTTGGCTTTGTGAGATGTAGGCGTTGTGAATTCTTGGCTTTGTGAGTTCTTGGCGTTGTGAGTTCTTGGCGATGTGAGTTCTTGGCGTTATGAGTTCTGGACGTTATTAGTTCTGGGCGTTGTTAGTTCTAGGCGTTGTTAGTTCTGAGCGTTGTTAGTTCTGGGCGTCGTTAGTTCTTGGCGTTGTGAGTTCTTGGCGTTGTGAGTTCTTGGCATTGTGAGTTCTTGGCTTTGTGAGATGTAGGCGTTGTGAGTTATGGGCGTTGTGGGTTCTTGGCATTGTGAGTTCTTGGCGAAGTGAGCTCTTGGCGTTGTGAGTTCTTGGCGATGTAAGTTCTTGGCGATATGAGTTCTGGGCGTTGTTAGTTCTGGGCGTTGTTAGTTCTAGGCGTTGTTAGTTCTGGGCGTTGTTAGTTCTGGGCGTTATTAGGTCTTGGCGTTGTTAGTTCTGGGCGTTGTTAGTTCTGGGCGTTGTTAGGTCTGGGCGTTGTTAGTTCTGGGCGTTGTTAGTTCTGGGCGTTGTTAGATCTGGGCGTTGTTAGTTCTGGGCGTAGTTAGTTCTGGGCGTTGCTAGTTCTGGGCGTTGTTGGTTCTGAGCGTTGTTAGTTCTGGGCGTAGTAAGGTCTGGGCTTTCTAAGATCTGCGCGTTGTAAATTCTGTGCTTTATGAATTCTGCTGGTGTGAGCTCTGGGTGTTATAAGCTTTGGGCGTTTTGAGATCTGCTTTTCGTTAGTTCTTGGCTTTGTGAGTTCTTGGTGTTGTGAGTTCTTGCCGTTTTGATTTCTGGGCATTGCTAGTTCTGGGCGTTGTTAGTTCTGGGCTTTGTTAGTTCTGGGCGTTGTTAGTTCTGAGCGTTGTGAGAGGTAGGCGTTGTGAGTTCTTGGCGTTTTGGGTTCTTGGAGTTGTGAGTTCTTGGCGATGTGATTTCTAAGCGTTGTGAGTTTTTGGAAATGTGAGTTCTTTGCGTTATGAGTATTGTGCGTTGTTAGTTATGGGCGTTGTTAGTTCTGAGCGTTGTTAGTTCTGAGCGTTGTTAGTTCTTGGCGTTGTGAGTTCTTGGCGTTCTGAGTTCTTGGCGTTGTGAGTTTTTGGCGTTGTGAGTTCTTCGCGTTGTGAGTTCTTGGCGTTGTGAGTTCTTGCGTTATGAGTTATGGCTGTTGTTAGTTCTGGGCGTTGTTTTTTCTAGGCGTTGTTTGTTCTGGGATTTGTTAGTTCTGGGCGTTATGAGTTCTGGGCGTTTTGAGTTCTGGGCGTTGTTAGTTCTGGGCGTTGTTAGTTCTTGGCGTTGTTAGTTCTGGGCGTTGTGAGTTCTTGGCGTCGTGAGTTCTTGGCTTTCTGAGTTCTTGGCGTTCTGAGTTTTTGTCGTTGTGAGTTCTTAGGGTTGTGAGTTCATGGTGTTGTGAGTTCTTGGATTTGTGAGATGTAGGCGTTGTGAGTTCTTGGCGTTATGAGTTCTTGGTGATGTGAGTTCTTGGCATTGTGATTTCTTGGTGACGATGAGTTCTTGGCGTTATGAGTTCTGGGCGTTGTTAGTTCTAGGCGTTGTTAGTTCTGAGCGTTTTTAGTTATGTGCGTTGTTAGTTCTGGGCGTTGTTAGTTCTAGGCGTTGTTAGTTCTGGGCGTTGTGAGTTCTGGGCTTTGTTATTTCTGGGCGTTGTTATTTCTGGGCGTTGTTAGTTCTGGGCGTTGTGAGTTCTGGGCGTTGTTAGTTCTGGGCGTTGTGAGTTCTGGGCGTTGTGGGTTCTTGGCGTTGTGAGTTCTTGGCGATGTGAGTTCTTGGCGTTATGATTTCTGGGCGTTGTTAGTTCTCGGCGTTGTTAGTTCTGGGCGTTGTTTTTTCTGGGCGTTGTGAGTTCTGGGCTTTCTACGTTCTGCGCGTTGTAAATTCTGGGCTTGATGAATTCTGAGTAGTGTGAGCTTTGGGCGTTTTGAGATCTGCTCTTTGTTAGTTCTTGGCGTTGCGAGTTGTTGGCGTTGTAAGTTCTTGGCGTTGTGAGTTCTTGGCGTTGTGAGCTCTTGGCGTTGTGAGTTCTTGGCGTTGTGACGTCTTGGCGTTGTGAGTTCCTAGCGATGTGAGTTCTTTTCGTTATGAGTTATGGGCGTTGTTAGTTCTAGGCGTTGTTAGTTCTAAGCGTTGTTAGTTCTGTGCGTTGTTAGTTCTGGGCGTTGTTAGTTCTAGGCGTTGTTAGTTTTGGGCGTTGTGAGTTCTGGGCGTTATTAGTTCTGGGCGTTGTTAGTTCTGAGCGTTGTGAGTTCTGGGCGTTGTTAGTTCTGAGCGTTGTGAGTTCTGGGCGTTGTTAGTTCTGGGTGTTGTTAGTTCTGGGCGTTATGAGTTCTGGGCGTTGTGAGATTTGGTCTTTGTTAGTTCTGTGTGTTATTAGTTCTGGGCGTTGTGAGTTCTGGGCGTTATGTGTTCTGGGCGTTGTGAGATCTGGGCGTTGAGAGATGTGGGGTTTTTTAGTTCTGGGCGTTATGAGTTTTTGTCGTTGTGAGATCTGGGAGTTATGAGATTTGGGCCTTATTAGTTCTGGGCGTTGTGTGTTCTGGGCGTTATGAGTTCTGGGCGTTGTGAATTCTGTGCGTTGTGAGATCTGGGAGTTGTGAGATGTTGGCGTTGTGAGATATGGGCATTGTGAGATATGGGCGTTGTTAGTTCATCGTATTAACTGACCTAAGTAATGAGTGGCGCTTGTAAAATCTCTATTCTTTAAAAAAAAAAAGGAAAATTTTTTACACTACGCAGTTGGATAAATGAGTGCTCCAAAAGGAGGGGAATCGTTTTAAAATAATAAATAAGACACACTAGTGCTCTGAACTGAGGGCAAATAAATATATAAGCCGTGCATGCAGCTCACGACAAAAACTTCTATCAATTTTAATGCTAGACTGTATTTAATTTTTTTTTTCGTATTTCTTGACTAGCGCGGCACTTACAGACTTTTAGTTAAACTAAAACAGTGTCACTGGCTCACATTGAAAACTCGCTTTGTTTATTTATAATGTAGCAAATGTTTTGGTCTGTGTTAAACAAGACGGCTGCTTGCACAAGTAAACAGAAGCGGGTGTGATCCCAGGCAGACCATGTACTTTAATTAGCTGCTCGAAGTGAGCTTGAGGATGTGGGACAGTTTAGGTCTGGAAGCCTGAGTCAGGGTGTTTATTTTGAACTCGTAGCTATTAAAAAAAATGTGTTTAATTTTTTTTTCTATTGGTTTAGTTAACGTTCATTTTTTCAACCAAAATAAAAATCGAATAACCCAAAATTTTTGGTCTCATGAGTAAGAATAGAGGTGTGTCACTTACCATGTCATGATAATGGATGACTGACAATGAGGAAGGCAATTACAGAATAAAAAGAAAAAAAATGTTTATGAAGAATTCAGTGGACTCTTGCAAGGATTGAGTCATATGTTCACAGTCAATTCCTTGAAAATGTTATGACTTCATGAGTGCATGGTAACTCTAAATGACTGTTGAGTTGGAAGACTCTATTTCATTTTGGACGATGAATTACTATAACGAACGCCTTCTAAAAATCATTTTACATCCTTACAAAATATCAAAGGCCCCGAGGTTTACTATATTAATGAAAGTATTTTTTACATTTGGGCTTTGACAATTGTCTTCAATAAATACATTTATTGCCTTACAAATAAGGCGAGATTTTCATCATTTCGATCAGACGCTCAAGGAAAGAAAACGTTTTTTTTCTATTTCGTCCTTTATCTCTGATAAATGCTTCAGTAGTTTCCACAATTGCATTGTCGCAAAATCCCGATCAAATGTTTTTCCAGCCTTAATTAGCTCATTTCACAGCTAGAATGGCGTAAATGGAAATCTGAACCTCAACTGTAGAGTGCATCTGACACTACGAACCGCCTGAAGATGTCCCAGGAGAGTAGACAGCCAAGAGTACAGTGGCACGCAGAGTTCTGATACTACGACCGGCCTGAAGACATCCCAGGAGAGTAGACAGCCAAGAGTGCAGTGGCACGCGCTGTTCTGATATTACGACCAGCCTGAAGACATCCCAGGAGAGTAGACGGCCAAGAGTGCAGTGGCATGCGCTGTTCTGATACTACGACCAGCCTGAAGACATCCCAGGAGAGTCGACGGCCAAGAGTGCAGTGGAACCGCTGTTGAGTGTTACATTTTCTGAAGTTACTCAGATTGACATTCAAAATACTCATGTGTAATACTAGGTTGTCTATTGTACATGGATGAGTTGAGTTGTTTATTTTGTCACACTTTCTTGTTAGATGTACACGGATGAGTTGGTTGGTTTATTGTGTCACACTATGTTGTTATATATACATGGATAAGTTGGTTTGTTGATTGTGTCCCACTATGTTGTTAGATGTAAATGGATGAGTTGGTTTGTTGATTGTGTCACACTATGTTCTTAAATGTACATGGATAGGTTGGTTTGTTGATTGTGTCACACTATGTTCTTAAATGTACATGGATAAGTTGGTTTGTTGATTGTGTCACACTATGTTGTTAGATGTAAATGGATGAGTTGGTTTGTTGATTGTGTCACACTGTTCTTAAATGTACCTGGATGAGTTGGTTTGTTGATTGTGTCACACTATGTTGTTACATGTACATGGATACGTTTGTTTATTGTGTCACACTATGTTGTTACATGTACATGGATACGTTTGTTTATTGTGTCACACTATGTTGTTAGATGTACATGAATACGTTTGTTTATTGTGTCACACTATGTTGTTACATGTACATGGATACGTTTGTTTATTGTGTCACACTATGTTGTTAGATGTACATGAATACGTTTGTTTATTGTGTCACACTATGTTGTTAGATGTACATGGATACGTTTGTTTATTGTGTCACACTATGTTGTTACATGTACATGGATATTTTTGCTTGTTTACTGTGTCACACTATGTTGTTACATGTACATGGATACGTTTGTTTATTGTGTCACACTATGTTGTTACATGTACATGGATACGTTTGCTTGTTTATTGTGTCACACTATGTTGTTACATGTACATGGATACGTTTGCTTGTTTATTGTGTCACACTATGTTGTTACATGTACATGGATACGTTTGTTTATTGTGTCACACTATGTTGTTACATGTACATGGATACGTTTGTTTATTGTGTCACACTATGTTGTTACATGTACATGGATAAGTTGGCTTGTTTATGTTCTGATTTTTGTTTGTTTGTTTTCTTATTGATTTTTTAAATATTTGTATTTGTACCATGGTAATTCTTTTCTTCTTTTGATTGAATGTAGAGATGAGCACACGGCCCTTGTACATCAAGTAATTTGTGGTTTGTATTGATTTGCTGTTGGTTATCTATTCAGTATTAGCCAAAATATCCTGCATTTCTCGTAATAAACTTTTAAAGCTTATCAACCGACATGTTAATTTAGGGTCTTTTCAGCCACGCTTTGCTTAAGTACCAATCAAGATTAAAATGTGTGACTATAAAAAAAAATCAAATATTTTTAATAACTCTTGTAAGCAATACATTTTGGAGCCAAGATTGTTTCAGTTAAAACCATGATTTATTACACCAAACTAACATTAGTAAATATCTTTTAAAGAAAGAAAAAAGGTATTCACCTACTCCAAAGCTGTTATCGTTTATCAATTAAAACAAAATAAAATTCGGAAAGAAGCCAATTCAAAAAGGGGCAATTTTAGATATCTTTAACATAGGGGCTCTATAAAAATCATTTTGATAAGTATTCAAGTTAAATTTTCAATTGTATCCCGTTTGAATCAGACGGAAATTAACTTTTACTATTGGGACCACCTTATTATTTTAGACCAGAGAGGTTGGATAGCGAGTATACTTTATAATTTATTCAATTTTACTCCATTTAAATCAGTTGACAAAGAAGACCCCCCCCCCCAAAACCAATACACAAAAATGTGGATTATTTCACAAATATTTTTTAAACCAAGAATATTTGGACAAAAGTGTCAAGAAAATCGTCCTTTACTAGTTATTTGAAAGCCAAGCGACCTGATTAAAGGCTTATTAAAAATGAGTACAACAAAAATAACCTGAACGTCCCTCTAAGAGCCATCCATTTAGTGCGTACGCAAGAAGCCAAAATGTTGCCCCCTCAGCCCTGTAGCTCGCGTACTTTTCGGACACTCCCCGCAATACGTCCCCACTAGACGCTTTCGATGCCCCCAACCCCCTGGCCCCCCACCACCACCAAAAAAACCCCTCACAACGAAATCAAATAATGTATAGATAATCATGAAATCACATACATTTACAAAAAATGTGAGCCATGAGCATGGGGCTAAAAGGGCACTCACATCGGACGCCAACATCATGAGCTTCAACATCATTTTAAGATAGGATAACAATTATTTAATTGAAATGTAATATCCTACATGCTTCTGAAAGCTTCGTGCTCAGTGCCGCTTCTGCCGGTTGTTTGTCTGAAAAAAAGGTTGCCCAAAGAAATTGTATTTTAACTGATCCGTCCCTGGGGGAGGAGTGGAGGGGGGATTGTTTTCATTATATTAAGTATCAACATTTTCGGAATTCTCCACAGGTGCCGCATTCCCTTAAATGTTATAAAGAATGCATTTTTACACACACACATATACACAAAGAAAGTCCTTAAAGAAAATATACTTTTCGACAGCCAGTTAAGCTTTAATTTGTAGGCAATTTACAGATATAGTGTAAGAGTTTCTCTGTCTTAGCTTAAAAAAGAGTTTAAAAAATGTAGCTATTGCATTTGAAAGACGATCAAATTGACCAAATCAAACATCAAGATGCTCATTCGGAAAAAAACAAGGTTTCTTTCAGACAATTTGTCCTGGGGTGCTTTGGTTTCCTAACAGGGGCGCCGCAAAATATTGCACTTTTTTTAACTTTATTTCCACGTATAATCCAATTTAAATTCCAACGGTCTTGGTGTAAACAGAAACATACATATGAGTAACTTTTTGTTTGAAGTTACTAGATGACGCTTACTGACCTACATACATGTTTTAACCCAACCCTTTATTGTATATTGTTTCTTCTTTCGCTAATTCGAATTGCACCTGTTAAAATTTAACAAAGGGCGCCTGGGGAAAACATAAATTTGGCAAGGGGGTTGAGGGGTGGGAAATACGTCACAACCCATTTCCCATCTAAATAGCTGGTTTATTTAGTTCAGAAATACAAATCTCCACTTAACTAAACAAAAAAAATCAGTTTTCTATTATATAGTCATGCAATATTGTTATGGCTTCCACAGTACAAGAAATACAAAGCCGTTTTAGCGATGTACAAATATTCATAATATGAATATGTTTGCTGGAGAATTCAGCGTGATCAAATGCAACAATTCTGAAGCCCGTTCTTCTCTCTACTTTTTACAGCTGACCACTTCACAGTATAACAGTAAATTTAAAAAAAGAAACATGGTATTCCGTTTAGTATCAAATAAAAGCCTGTTCCAAGGCATTGCAAATAATTTATAAAACACCAAATATTGAGAAAAAGAAACTTATTTATCCTTTCTTCTGAACGGTTTGCGATACATCATATGTTTTTTTTATGGTGATTAATTGACCCGTTAACAGCAAAACAAACATATTCACACTTATCTTTATATAGTAGATAGGAAATAAATATATAACCATGCCATCAAAATATTGTAATCATTTTAAATAACATTCTATAAAATCGTGTTTAAAAGATAACACAATGTTTTACTATTTTGTATGCATTTGTTTGACATTATTTATATTTATCCTTAAAAAATATTAAATCAAAATCATATTTTAATAATACACCCTTTTTTAAAACCGCTCTCATGTAATGACTGATCCTAAGCGTCAGTTCACGCGATCAAATTTTCGTCAAACTATCGTCTAATTTCCTTTTGGGCGCATTGCTTTGTTTTACAAAATAATGCATCCAAAAAGAAATTTGACGCAAGTTTGACAAAAACTAAATTGAATAGAAACCAGTATTTGTTTATTGACGTCAATTTCCGAAAGATGGAATTGAACTTTAACCCGCAACATTTTAAAAAAAAAATCCATTTGCATAACTATTTTTCTCCCTTGTCAGTTGAAGTTTAATTCTATTTAGATTCTGTATTACTCTTCTTTCCATAATTTTTTTACCAAAAAAGCTCGTATCAAAAAAATTTCGACTCTAAAAACCAAATTTTCGTTTATCGAGTTAATGATGGAAAAGAAAATTTAAGAAAAAGCTCTTTCACTCTCAATTAAATGGAGGAATCAGTTAAGTGAAAAATTAGCATTTAAAAAAAAAAATTCTCTTTACGTGTAATACAATTGTAGTTAAATGCAAGAATTGATAATTGGCGCATCAATCATCCCATTATAGAGAGCCACATCTTTGCAGTTATCGCAGAGAATGATGAAAGGAAATTTTTTTTTTTTCAAATTCGCTCCCACAATCTAAATGGAGATATCTCTGAGTCCATTTTATGATTATGTCATCTGCTTCAAGTTGATTTGTCTCGTGTTCATAATGATGTCAGTGAGTCTCATTAACTTTCATTTCGAACCCTAACAAATTATTTTCTTTATTTTAAAATCCCATTAACAAACACAGTTCTTTCTAGAGAGAACATTTTAACATATTTTCTCATAAGATTCTGTTCTCACTTTTAGTTTAAAATCATGAAACCAGTTTGTGACCTAAAATGAAAATACCAACGACACTATACCAGGGGAAGGGGGATTTTAAAAACATTTACCTCTTTCTGATGATCCGGTAAACATATATGTTAGACAAGTCAATGAAACACATCCTCTAATTATTCTTCAGAGTCGAGATCTTCACTCTTGTCTTTTGAGTTTCTAGGATTGAAGCGATTGACTTTTCCTACACAGATACGAGGTCTTTTTATCTCAATGTTAAATGAATCTACAATAGTCATGTACACAGATACGAGGTCTTTTTATCTCAATGTTAAATGAATCCACAATAGCCAAGTACACAGATACGAGGTCTTTTTATCTCAATGTTAAATGAATCTACAATAATTTCAAATTGTATAAAGCAATAACACACATATGTAAATAGTGAATGAAGAAAGTATTATAACAGTAATGTTGGCGTTTTACACAGGGAGTAGACTCACCTTTAAAAATGCACCTTGATTTATCCTACAGATACTTTGAAGATCTTGAACATCATTCAAAATAAATAGGACTTTATTTAAGAAACTTTTGACATTACCTCATTATTTTTACACTGAATTGTATTGTTTTTACCAATGAAATCATTTGTATAAGAGCAAGTGTTAAATTACTCGTACTACAGCAAAGTTTAGACTGAGTATTCTTACTTGTTGCTATGGACTCTGGTAAAACGTATTAAACTCAAGCCCAAATCTCAATCACGGAACTGTTGATATCTCGTATGTGAATTAGAGATTTGGCAGTTGATTTTTTTTTATACATTCGTGACTTCAATGGTTTTTAAAGAACTGATTTACGCATCCTCTTTAAAACCATACTGGATTATTAACGATTTAATGTTAAATAGTTAACAGATAAATAGGTTAAAAAACTTTAGTTTGTAGGAGAACATTGGCACTTTAGTAAATACATTTAATATCGACATACTGTCGAGCAAAGTGCTCTTCACTTCGTAGCGCTATCTTGAGTATTTGTTTAGATACAAAATCCTGATATACATAACTATTATCGATTGATCATAAATGTTTTTTTTTATAAAATCGTCCTTAACTTAATCAATGGCAATAATCATCATCCCATGTATAAATTATGAATTATACCCACGCTATTTGTAATGTTGTAAACCCCCCCCCACCCCCAAACCAACACACACACACAAAACCGCTCCCCAGCACTTCTGCTCTAGTCAACCGTCGGTTATAAACGAGATCGCTTTCAACAAATGACATTTCTAAACCTTAGTCCATAAATCACATTTCAGAGGGTGAAGTTTGTTGACAGAACTTTGGTCAGGAAATCAAATAGGATTTTATGCTGAGATTCTTTTTAGTGTAATGTGTCTTTATTCAGGCGCAGGCATATCGCGTTCTTAATATTTCATTCACACTGCTTAAACGTATTCTCTGCTACATTGTAATGAGATACACTGTGGTAATTAGACATAAATTGTCATATCAATATAGACAAGAGGCCTAGCAACTTGTTTAAACTATAACTCCAAAATATTTTTGTTTACGCTAACATCACTTCTTGATTTTAAAGGGAGAAAATCATAAACTATGTAAAATAAAAATGTTTTATGGAATCTATAAACACAGATAATACATGTATAAATATAAAAAAAATATAAGCTGAATATGATAAAAGATAAATTAATAGAATCCTGATTTTGGAATACAAAATATACCTTTGAATACGTTTTCATTCGGTGCTGTGGGTAAATGAAGTTGTTTCCTATTTCAAGACTAACATCAAATTCAGGGGAGTTTTTTATGTCGGCGTTAATTGACATACGCGTATGTTTTAATAAGGTGTTCGGCGATCAATCGATTTCTCTGTCTTCGTTTATATTCCATGGAGTGGTAAATCCTTGTCAATTAACAGAGTTAGTTTGCTGCAGAAGGCAGTCACAGTTTAACTGCCGTCTCGTGTGCCGATTTGAAAGTCTTTTGGCAACGTTGAGCTTACGATAAAACAATTGGCGACTAGGCCATAATGATGAGTATTGGACAATGCGCTCTGTTACGCTAGCTTTGGAGCCACTATTAACTTTAACTCCCATACACAGGCCATATACAGTAAAGCGATGGTGTTGTTCGTCCTTCGCATGCGAAGATGACCGGGGCTGTATTACACGGTGAATACGCAGGTGGTCTGCCAGCCCCCACCTGAGCATGGAACGCTATCCTGCACATGGAACACACGTTGGTTTTTGGTCCTAGTATTTGAGTTGATTTTACTTTTTCATGCCATACTTCGGGAGGGAGCGGTACACTTATACTCTTAAGATTTTGCTCCAACAGTGAATCTGCTTGCACGGTCCATGGCAAGTGTCTCCCACCAATCTATTTCAATGTTCATGAATGTAAGTGAATCTTTTAGAATGACCTTGAAGCGTTTCTTCCGCCGACTAACACATTCTTTCCAAAGCGAGAGTTCACCGAACAATAGTCGTTTGGTATGTCTGCTGTCTGTCATTCTTGAGACATGGCCGGCCCATCTCACTTTTCCTTTGTGTAGGAACGTGTGGATGCTGAAACGATCGTCCCGTTGTAGGACCTCTGTATCAGGGGCTCTGTGCTGCCATGTCATTCAAAGAGGTTTACGTAAGCAGCTGCGGGGGAAAAGGTTTAGCTGTCTAGCGTGTGTGCTGTACACTGTCCACGTCTCGCTGGCACATATAAGTGGTGTTAATACGATTGCCCCTTAAACCTTCAGCCTCATTACAAGAATTAATCCCCTCTTTGAAAACTCGGTTATTGATCTCATCATCTATTGCTGCTGACCTGGAGAGGGTGCTCACTAAATATGCGATTTTTTTCTACTATTTGTATATTCTGTCCTTTCAGTGATATTTTAGGGTTTTTGTAAGCATTCCCCGGAACTTGCTGGTGGAAAATGTCTGTTTTTTCGTATTAATAGCTAGGCCGTAGTAGTGGCAGTCCTTAGAAAAGAGATCAAGTATTTGCTGATCAGTTCCAAGCTTGCAGTTAGAGCACATTCAGTTACAAAAGTTGAGGTCTCGAATTACCGTTTCTTTAACTTTCGTAATTGCTTGTTGTCTCCAAAGATTAAATAGATCTCAGTCTTTCCTGTACTTATAGGAAAGCGGCTACTTATTGTGAGAAAAGCATATGTCAGCACTGCTGAGAATATCATGCTTAAAAGTGCTGGGGCTAGAATATTGCCTTGTTTTACGCCATTAGTTATAAGACAAGCTACATACTCATCTCCACAATCCATCACCCTGACCATAGAACACAATGGAGTTGACGTACTATTCACAGACTCATCTCCACAATTCATCACCCTGACCATAGAACACAATGGAGTTGACGTACTATTCACACTCATCTCCACAATCCATCACCCTGACCATAGAACACAATGGAGTTGACGTACTATTCACACTCATCTCCATAATCCATCACCCTGACCATAGAACACAATGGAGTTGACGTACTATTCACACTCATCTCCACAATCCATCACCCTGACCATAGAACACAATGGAGTTGACGTACTATTCACACTCATCTCCATAATCCATCACCCTGACCATAGAACACAATGGAGTTGACGTACTATTCACACTCATCTCCACAATTCATCACCCTGACCATAGAACACAATGGAGTTGACGTACTATTCACACTCATCTCCATAATCATCACCCTGACCATAGAACACAATGGAGTTGACGTACTATTCACAGACTCATCTCCACAATCCATCACCCTGACCATAGAACACAATGGAGTTGACGTACTATTCACAGACTCATCTCCACAATTCATCACCCTGACCATAGAACACAATGGAGTTGACGTACTATTCACACTCATCTCCACAATCCATCACCCTGACCATAGAACACAATGGAGTTGACGTACTATTCACACTCATCTCCATAATCCATCACACTGACAATAGAACACAATGGAGTTGACGTACTATTCACACTCATCTCCACAATCCATCACCCTGACCATAGAACACAATGGAGTTGACGTACTATTCACAGACTCATCTCCACAATCCTTCACCCTGACCATAGAACACAATGGAGTTGACGTACTATTCACAGACTCATCTCCACAATCCTTCTCTCTGACCATAGAACACAATGGAGTTGACGTACTATTCACACTCATCTCCACAATCCATCACCCTGACCATAGAACACAATGGAGTTGACATACAATTCACAGACTCATCTCCACAATCCTTCACCCTGACCATAGAACACAATGGAGTTGACGTACTATTCACAGACTCATCTCCACAATCCTTCACTCTGACCATAGAACACAATGGAGTTGACGTACTATTCACACTCATCTCCACAATCCATCACCCTGACCATAGAACACAATGGCGTTGACGTACTATTCACAGACTCATCTCCACAATCCATCACCCTGACCATAGAACACAATGGAGTTGACGTACTATTCACAGACTCATCTCCACAATCCATCACCCTGACCATAGAACACAATGGAGTTGACGTACTATTTACACTCATCTCCACAATCCATCACCCTGACCATAGAACACAATGGAGTTGACGTACTATTCACAGACTCATCTCCACAATCCTTCACCCTGACCATAGAACACAATGGAGTTGACGTACTATTCACAGACTCATCTCCACAATCCATCAACTTGACCATAGAACACAATGGAGTTGACGTACTATTCACAGACTCATCTCCACAATCCTTCACCCTGACCATAGAACACAATGGAGTTGACGTACTATTTTAATAAATCTATTCGGGCAGCCGAACTTCTCCCTCATCTTACACATGAGATCTCTACTGACTGAGTGAGATGCTTTGGTTAGATCAACAAAGATCACGAACAAGTCACTGTGTTGTTTTTGACATTCTTCACGGAGATGACGTGCTGCAAATATCATGTCAGTTGTGTCCCGTTCTGAAAGGAATCCGCATTGGCTTTCAGAACGTAGTCGCTGTTGAAGGTGTAGTTGTAAACGATTAAGTAGGGCTATGGCCATGTGGCCATGATCTTCCCAGCTATTGAAATGAGGGAAATGCCTCGATAGTTGTCACAGATTGGGCAACTGCGCTTTTCTCATATATGCGTATTATTATATTTGCATACTTGAATTGCAGAGGGAGAGTACCATCTTTCCATATCGAGTCAAATAACTCTGTCAGTCTTTATGTTGGGACACGGCCTCCTGCTTTTTAGATTTATGTGGGATTGCATCTTGTCAATGGGCTTTATTTGATGAGAGTTGCTGGATTGCCCTCCCGATTTCATCTTCATTTGGAAAAATTGAATGGTTCTCTGTTGATCTCCACCTGAAGTAAACGGACAATGGAGTTATCTTTTGTAGCAACTGGACAGCAAAGAGCGTAACAAAAGTGTTCTGTCCATCTATTTTAAATCTGACTCTTGTCTTTCAGTGGCCAGAGCCATGCATTATGTCTTAACAATTAATGCCCTTTTTATTAATGTACGTTGAGTCCTTATTACCATCAAGATTTTCATTTTTACCCCACTTGAGGTCCTTTACCATGGTTCACAACCACCTGATTTAGAACATAGTGCATAAGGCAACACTTTCCTTGCATCTTGTTATTCCTAAAGAATAAGCTCTTATGGCACTAAAAGCAGCGCGCACATGATTATAAAATTGTGCAGCACATGCACCTTTCTTTTTACCCATAATGCATAATTATGTGGTTTTCTTAAGCAATGTGAAATGTGATTTTTATCTTCCGATTTCAAGTTAGTGTTAAAAATATGAATAACTCGGGATTTGCTTTTCTTAAATGTATGGGGGGGGGGGGGGGAGTCTTTTGGAAAATTAAAAGAGAGAGAAGGAAAGTAAAAGACATATAGAACAAGAATGGTAGAGTAAAAGAGAGAGGTTAAGAGGTGAGAAATTTGACATATTTCTAATGATACTATCTTTTTAAAAAAACAATCAAACCGCTTATAAATCCGTATGTTTACAATAGATTGATCTCCTATTGTTCTATAACGGTCTCACACTAGGGTCTTATCCTTACATCCCGAGTTGTTCTGAGTATCAAGCAATCAATACGTAACACATCAGTATCCCATCGTGTAAGTCAGTGACAGCGTTTATTGCTTGTAACCCACACATTTCTCTCTCACCACATCAAGGCTGATTTATTACACGTTCTATTTTCGCCGCCTTCATTTCCTCCTCTCATAAAAAAAATCATTCTTGAGTCATACAGGGCACATTAGGTAAAGTGATTGAAGACAGCAAACTATACAATGGTCTAATAACAAGACACACAATGGTCTAATAACAAGGCACACAATGGTCTAATAACAAGGCACAAATTGGACATTGGCAAAAAATAGAATTCCTGGATGTACTTTCCACTCACAATGCAATCTCTAGATAATTGGTGATTCACAAAGCGTGTATCATCTTTTCTTCGTTGTGAATAAAATAAAAAGATAAGGCATATCAATGTCCCCGGAATATGCCCTAACGTCGGAGCTAGAATGATTGCTTCCGTTGGCTCCTTAGTCATTAAATCATTCTATGTCACCCACTATACAGGCTACAGCCCAATGCAGGTCTGTTTTTATTGAACGGCATCTTGATATTGTTTGTGTTTAAAATTATGCAAAAATGGGGCAACATATTTGTAGAACAGCCTTCAATGAGTTTATAATGATTTTATAATATATAGCATTTTGAAATCCTCCATTTATTTTAACGTTACATAAAGATTTTTATTAATCATAATCAGCTATGGCTCTAGGCCATACATTATACGCTTTTAATTCTATTAGAATAAAAATAATTGTATGGCATTAACAAATCTCACTAAAGTTTAATAGTTGACAATTAAAAATATATAAATTCTTAATCGGAATTGCAGTGGGAAAGCTAATACAATTGTTTTTGGTTTTTTATGGGGGGGGGGGGGGGGTACTATTTGGAGGGAGGCAAATGGGCGCGAATGAGAACAATGTGACTAAAGTGTTTGTTAGCTTGACCTCGTTTTACGTAAAAGATTTTCATGTTTTGATGTAAAAAAATCTCAAAGACTTTTCCATTCTTCTGCACAAACTTTATATGTGTTAGTTGTTAGTTGTTTGTTTTTTCCATATTTTTCGTCTTGTACAGAGAATCTCAATGCAGGATTTCTTGATAAAAAAGAATATTAAAAAAAAAATTTGCCTTATAATTAGAATCTTTCATGCTATTTCCGCCCGTTGCCAATATCATTTTGGGACGTACCACAGGGGATAATAAATCATGTAGTTTTTTCTTTTCTTTCTCACCTCCCTTGTTTTGTTAAAGAGCCGAGGAAGTGCACTGACCTTAAAGCCGGACGGCCAACAAAAGCCCCGGACAACGCAACATGATTGCCTCCCAGCCCACCGTAGGGGCCGATCTGTGCTCGCATGGGGGAGCACCCCATCACCTCAGATATTGTAATTACTATTCCGAGGGGCGATAATTAGAAGGTGTTGTTATCTTTTAATACGGAGGGGTCAAATTCACTGGTCATAGACACCAGGGATAGTTTGGACACGGGTCATTTCGAACCGTCTTCTGCTTCAAAAAATATCTCAAATGTTGGCCAATTATTATTAAAGATTTTTTTTAATGACTTTTATGTTTTTATTTTTTATTTAAATGTAAATTGATTAATATTATGTTTTTTTATCTTAACAATCGATCAGTTATTGAAGAATCAGACAAGATAGTAACACGTTTAGAAATTATTGAATTTTCAATGCTTTTCTTCTTTTAATTCACTTCTGTGAATGTCCTAATATATGTATATTTGTATGATAATTATAAATTAAGCAGAATGCCCTCCAACCTCATGTTAGTAAGAAAGGAAAAATTATTTATAAAAGTCAGCTTGCTCCTACTGTCATATTACAGGTGAATTCAAACTGTAGCCCATTATTGACTAGATGAGCAATTGTTCAACGGTATCGTAGCCCATCATTGACTAGAAGAGCTATTGTTGAACTGTATCACAACCTGATGATCAACTCACAAGAAGACACATTACCCATGCCGATGCCGCGTGAGATGCACGTGAAACGAGACAAGGCTGTTGTGGTCTAGAATCTAGAATATAATACATATCATTAGAGGACACATGGACTGTTTCAATCTGTGCGTGTCGACGCATATCAGAAAACACTTAACTTTGTCAGCGTTCGGCTATCCCACACTGCCGAATAGTTGGCTATCCCGCACTGCCGAATGGTTGGCTATCCCGCATTGCCGAATAGTTGGCTATCCCGCACTGCCGAATGGTTGGTTATCTGTACAACACAACAATTTAAAACTGTTTTTGTGGGGCTGATTTTTAATAAGATGCCTGGCATACATCATTATCTTGTCGGCTAGGTTTGCTACAATACAAGTTCAAAATTTACCTCTTCGTCATTGCTCCGCCAACATCCAAAACCTGTCTTAAACTAATGAAAGTAGTGGACGGGTCAGTGATCATAACAGAATGCCCTCCAACCTTAATGAAGGGTGAGGGAGCATAGTGAAGTGAAGGGCGCTCATCGAAGATTAGAGTGGGTGTAAACCAGTAATTTAATGTAGCGAGAGGCTACTTGTCGTCTCTGAGGCTACCAGAAATAGAAGGACGGCATTGATCGGTTGGTCTCATGCAGTGATACAACAAACAAAATCACATCTCACACAAATAATGTTATAGGATTTGGTCTGGTTTTCGGGAAGGGGGGGGGGTCAATAGTTAGAACTTGGGGTAGTTAGTAGATTTCCAATCAGGCATAGAAGCTCAATGGAACTATATGGAATATCTCACAGTGCGAGAGAAAAAGAAAAGGGAATGTTTTGTTGGTGTTGTATTTTTGGGGGGTGGGGGTGAGGTCTATGTTCAAAATGTATACTTTAAAAAAAAAATAAAATGAACTGTTATATTGTTTATATTAAAAAATAATCGTATAATATTGTTTTATTAAATCGATCGTTAAGGTAATTAACTGAAGCTATCTGAACTTAAACAAATACGTACAATTTTTAAGTTAATGTTGGTACTAATGTTGTATAATGAAACATCTATTAGACATGTGGAGGGGTGTGTCATTCTATTCATCTTCTATATATTAAGGGCCCACGATCAATTTATTGATCATTATGGCCCCTATGAATGTAGATGGGATTTGCAATGTTTCTGTGCGTGGTGTTGATGAGGATATTTCACTGGTTACAAGAGTAACTGAATGAGGGTATCATGCACTGGGGGTTGGAAGGCCTGAGGCAATAGATGCAAATGAGGCACGTGTTGTCGCCTCAACTGTTCCTTTTGAAAGCTTGTTCCAGTCCCTGATTGTCTTTGGCAGGAATGAGCAGTTCCTATACAGGCTTCTCCATGGTATGAGCCGGAACTGCCTGTCATGGCCTCGTCGCTGCCTAATTGGGGAGACGGACGAGTTTCTGTTTAATGCCAGAGCAATGAACTAGTCCATTATTTATCTTGTAAATCACGGAGAGCCTGGATAGTCGTCTTCGTTCCTCCAATAGTGACCAGCCCAGTGTTTCCAGCATGCTGCCAACACTAGAGGTATTCTTGTAGCGGTTCAGGACAAAGAGTGCTGCCCGTCGCTGAACTGCCTCCAATCTGTCGAAGCTCTTCTTTGACTATAAAACAAATACTTTCAAGGGAATATGTATCTTTAATGTAAAAAATATTCATTTAAACGCTTTCTGTCGTTTTTGGTTACTTTTGTTTCAAATGACATGAAGTGTGGCATACGCAGTTAGTTGAAGAGTTTCATCTTTCTTTTGATTAAATATCAATATTCAAGGAAATACAGGGCTGCAGACATTCGTATGTATTATGAGACGACAAACAAATAAGTTAACTCAATAACTTTAGAAACAATTTTAATTGGAGTACAACTAAATGAACAATGCTGAATGTGGTATGGACCCTGTTGTCTCCATATAGCTGCCTTGCTCGTTATCCTAAAACATAGCGATGTATGTAATTTGGTGCAGCCGTCTTGGGGGCGTCTTATAAAATGTATTACTATTGATTGGACGTCTGCCCTATTCTCACGTCATAGCCACTAAATAATAGGTTCAAAATAATTCTGAGGATAGCAGTTGCAACTCCTCAATTTGGGTAAAGTTAGTTCATTAAGAAATCATTTACAAGCGTTATACACCATATAATTTGGTTGTTTTTTTTTGTTTTTTAAGTAAGAGTGCACCTTAGTTTTTATAACAATCGTTATAGTTGTGTGATCTGGGCGTTAGCTGAAGCTCTGATCATTACAAAATTCCAAGCGCGTAAAGAACACAGTGAGACACAAGAAACACTGTTGGTCATCTACTGCTTCCTGGTCTATATCCAGCCTTCTTGACCAAGTCCTGCTTTGGTTGGATGAAAAAAAATGATAAGGACGAGAGAGTGAGGCTGACAAATGGCGCAAGTCTCCCTCACATTAAACAAAATACAGCGCAAGTCCCGGCTGCTACTTCCTGTCTTGCCTTGGTCACTTCCACATGAGAAGGAAGGACGAACATTGAAAATGATTCCAAAATGGTCCAAAATGCAAAGGTTGCAGTGTCAAGCAGAAACCACTATTTTTTTAATGCACCATTTAACCCTATAGTAACAATGTTTTCAAGTTTGTAATGAAATATTTGTTGTTGTTGGGTTTTTTTTTTACAATAGTTTAAATCGAATGTCCGTTTCTTTCTTATAAGGAATCTGCTTAGACTGTGTGCATACTACCAGTCTATCTTTACACTGTGTACATATTGCCAGTCTATGTTTACACTGTTTAGTCCCTTTCAGTGTCACTAATGTCTTTCTCTTTTCTTGAGACCTCGTGAGAATCTGACGGAAACCACATAACGAGATTAGCCTCCGTTGTCCTAGAAAGGGTAACTTGATTCCACGCTGACCAGAGGTCAAGATGAAAGGAAGTGGAATTAGTTTAGAAATAAACCCGTCGAAAGGCTTACATGGGGTAATCTTAGTAGTCTCAGGTAATGAGTGCTCCAATTTTTCAGTGAAACAAATTTAATTATGCTGGTAAATAACATCCTTCAATTATGTATACTGTAACAGACATGGTATATTACTGGTTGCTGCCGGCTTTTTAAAATATATTGATTTTAGCTTAAATTTACATCAGCTTCTGTTGTGCATTTTTAAAAACATATGTCGATAGATTTCTATAGCATACTAATACATTTATAGTTAAATATATTCAAGACTCTATGTTTCATATTTTTAAACCATCCCTCCCTATGGCGGTACAGCTTTTTGCTTGCATCCTTCCACTCAGATCTAACTGATGAGTTTCTTTACAATGCTAGGATTCCCAGCTACTGTATGTCTCTCGCCACGCCACCCATCCATCTAACCCTAGGTCTGCCTTTGAGCTGTTTTCCTCTGTATTTTTTGGTGATGCACTCTCTATACTGCTCTGTCATTTGGCTATTTTTGTTTAAGTGTCCCGTCCAGCCAAGCCTATAGTTTTTTTTTTATTTCTGCTACTAATGTGGGATCCTGATATAGACTATTCCATTCCTGGTTGGTTCATATTCTCCATCCATATTCATCCTTTGTTTGTCATTAAATTTTCCTGTGATTTATTGATTTTTAAAATAATAAATGGATTTCTCGTCACTCAAGTATTTCTTTAAAAAAGAAAACAGTCCTTTTTATTAAATGCCCGTTAGATCAGTGGTTCTCAACCTGTGGGTCGCGATCCCTTCGGGGGTCGAATGACCCTTTCCAAGGGGTCGCCTAAGACCACCAGAAAATACATATAATCTACAGTTATGAAGTAGCAACGAAAATAATTTTGTGGCTGGGGGTTGCGTTGGGAAGGTTGAGAACCACTGCGTTATATTAAACTAATATTTGTACTGGTCAAGTATTTTTTGTAGGTAAACTGCTATAACAATAACAACTAGTTAATGTCGGCTTTTATGTCTTGTATTTAAAAAATCTTGAGACATCTTGGAAGTGTTTTTAATTTTAAATCTATTCTACATTTTTTCAAAGGCACCAATGCTTTTTCGGTCCTAAAATATTATCTAATTTTAATTTATTTAAGATCTTTTAAAGTACACTCAAGCGAGCTATTACTGTCTGGCTGGACGCCTAGTAAAACATTACTCTGTCTAATCCTTTAAGCATTAAAGCCATGGAATAAATCATGGATAAAAACCATAAACTAAATCATGCATAGGACCACTGAATAAATCATAGAGAAAGCCACGGAGAAAAGTGCGAACTGTTAGTGTTAGCATAAGGAACTACTTGCAGTTGTCTAGAGTCTAGAGTCTAGACTGAGTCTAATTTAGGGAATGCTATAAGAATGACAGAATGGAAGCACAACAGAGCACTCTAAATATGTTGGAACTTTTTGTTGTTTATTTTAAATTTTGAATACGTCATTGATACTGGTATGTTCATTTGATTAACAACTTATTTGAAATTTTTTACTGTGCTCATGGTGCAAGGGAAATACGATTTTTAAAAAAAAATATTAACCATTAAAAGTGTTCACGAAATTAAATATAATACACCAGTATGGAAGTAACACGATGGAATTTATGTTTTTAGACAAATAATAATTTCAAACAAGAGTTTGAACATGAATTTATAATTTTAGTTATCTATTTTAGTAGTGATCAAATACAACAAAGAGCAGACTTTAATATCGATTTTTTTTTCTCTTTTAGTTCTTGTAAAATATAAAGATGACATTTTTCATGAACGTCATTACTTATACTTCAAAATGTTAAAGTTAAAACTTAATCTACTACTGCGGAAATAACTTTAAGTTTTGTAGTGCGACAGTGCGTCCGTATCCTGTATTAAAGTTAAAACAATAGACACCGTATTGACAAAATATTAATAAACAACCCATAAATTAAAAAAAATTCGTATGAATATGGTGCAATTGGGGGGGGGGGGGCTGAAAATGTGACAAAACTTCATTCAATTAACGCACTAAATAAGAATCGCTAAATAGTGCTCCCACCACCCAAGTCCCGCAACCGCATATTTCTTTTTACGCCCCTCAACTATATTAATATGCTAATGTCCCATCCGCTTCGATATCGCAGATCTATTATACTTCTATATCGCAGATCTATTATACTTCTATATCGCAGATCTATTATACTTCTATATCGCAGATCTATTATACTTCTATATCGCAGATCTATTATACTTCTATATCGCAGATCTATTTTACTTCTATATCGCAGATCTCTTATACTTCTATATCGCAGATCTATTATACTTCTATATCGCAGATCTATTATACTTCTATATCGCAGATCTATTATACTTCTATATCGCAGATCTTTTATACTTCTATATCGCAGATCTATTTTACTTCTATATCGCAGATCTATTATACTTCTATATCGCAGATCGATTATACCTACTATATCGCAGATCTATTTTACCTACTATATCACAGATCTATTATACCTACTATATCGCAGATCTATTATACCTACTATATCGCAGATCTATTATACTTCTATATCGCAGATCTATTATACTTCTATATCGCAGATCTTTTATACTTCTATATCGCAGATCTATTTTACTTCTATATCGCAGATCTATTATACTTCTATATCGCAGATCGATTATACCTACTATATCGCAGATCTATTTTACCTACTATATCACAGATCTATTATACCTACTATATCGCAGATCTATTATACCTACTATATCGCAGATCTATTTTACCTACTATATCGCAGATCTATTATACCTACTATCTCCGTAAAACAAAGAAAAATATTAAGCACCAAAAACACTTTTTTTTATTTTAAAGAATCTCATTTAGCGCAGTTATCGGGAATATTATTTCGTGAAATAAGTGGTACATAAAACCAATTTCTGGTGGTTGGTTTTGGGTCTGGAAATTTAAAAGAATGTCTTGTCATCGGCAACAATTATATGCGTCAAGTTTCAGCTCGATAGGTTGACGGAAAGTGGGTGACTTAGCCCTCCGAAGATTTTGCCACAAACCCAGAAAGAAAACCACGAACAAAAGATACGTTGATATAAAGAATTTAAAAATGTGCCCTTCTCTACAATTACTTCGTATGCACATGTGTAGCCAATAGATACACATGTAGATATAAAAAGTGTACTACACATCTTTGAACAGGTCGTGTCAGTGTTAACGTAAAAAGCCAAGAGAGCTATCGATGAGCCAGCCTACCAACGGGATGGCGTAGGCAACGATTGTAATGAGAAAACGTTGAGCTTTCTTTGATTGTTTTGTTTAAATCCATCCTGATCTTAACTTGATGGATTCAGTCTTTTATTTTGTTGTTCTAAGAGTATTATATATTGATTTTAGTTTAAATTTACATCAGCTCATCTTGTAGATATGTATACAAGAAACTGCAAAATAAACTTTTTGTTTTGTTTTTTTTTTACTACGCGCAATTTTTGCTACCTATTATTTACATAAAATATCTTGAAACAATTCACTCAAGGGTCAATTTTTATCAAATATCTTAAGAAATTCGTTTTAGTTGAGTGGCTAAAATGAAAGAAAAAATAAAAGAATAATCTTGAAATGCGTGCCAATGTGACGCTAATGCCAAAGGAGATTACAACCCATTTAAAGGTCTTGTTAGGGATTAGACCCCCGCTTAGCTCATGACAAAAGGTTTCACGGGGAAAGAACTGAAAGACGTGATAATTGGGGGGGGGGGGACAATTTCATCAATCTTATAACGATATTTTTGTTTTCTTTGCCCACGGTTTATCTCGGTATCATGTCAACACCGTCAACATTGCCAGGACGTCAATTGCTTGCAGCCGTGTTCGTTGTCCGAATCTTTTCATTATAATATCTTCGTCTCTGCTACCTTATGACAGTCGTATAAATGTAAATATTACAATATTTTATTGTCTCAAAATGGTTTGATCTGTAAACGTGGATTCTTGCACTAATATTGATATCCCAAATAATTTGAAAAACACTCATTTGTCAATTTTCGAAATGCATAACTGATTCTTTTTAAGCATTTACTTTTGAACAATTTCATAGATTTAACTAGGAACTCGGATTAGCTTAGAGACCAAAAACATCTGTGTGTCTTGTTCCTCTCTCACTTTATGAACTTTATTTTAAATTTTGTCTCGACTAAAGAGCTTAAAAAAAGACAACGGTATGTGTCTCGTCAAACAAATAGTGATTTAAACAGCCAATAAATCCAAATGTTTAAAAAAAACATAAGTAATGCTACATTTTCTGGGTGGGAAAAAAAAAGAATTATTTAAATTTCCTTTTTTTTTTGGGGGGGGGGGTGGTGAGAATAAAATTTCACAAAACTTCCTGTTGAAAATACTTTTTTTTTTAAAGTCATTAAATATTCGAAAGGTCAGTATCGACCACAAAGTCGTCTGCTAGTTTTGGATAATATCAGTTGACTTCGTGAAACCCAGTCTGACTGCCACACGTCGTTGAATCAATCTCAGTCAAAGAGATAAATAACCTTAAATCTGGAATAAAAAAATAATCTTATTTTTTTTCGATTAAGAGTCAGAATATATTTAACTACTGAGCTTGGAGTAGATGGCTGGGGAGTTTTCCTGCAAACAAATGAAGAATTTTATTTTTTTTTAATTTTAAATTATTTTTTCTTTATCCTTAAAAAAAATCTATTGAGGTTTAGAGTATTTTTTTCTATTTTCTCTACAAAAAAATATAATTAAAATAAAAGGTTGTGACAATAGACCAGAAATTTGTTTGGATTTTAAAACAATTTTAACACATTTTATTATATCAAATTTTCAACAAAATTTTATTTTTTAAATATATACTTTTTGTTGACTTTATGATAAAGACATAATCAAATTTGATTTTGTAAATGTTTACTAATTTATTAACGAATAAACGGTTACCCTGTATAGTAAAATAAGACTATTTATTTTAAAAAATAGTATTTTTATATAAGATTATTTAAGGGAGCGAGGACGTCGGGAAAAAAATTTGAACAATGTATTTTGAAAGGAGAATTACAATTGTTAAAAACAAATACCTATCTGCATTTCAGCTTCGATGAAATTTTTCATTTTAATTTTACTAAATTTTTTTTAAATCCCATAAAAGCACTACAAAGGTCTTTAATTGGAATCGGCTTCGATAAAACAAACTTAAGAATCGATACTCATGAGCAGAGCCGGGCCGCTAACAAACAGGCCTGAAAATAAACAATGACAAGGACTTCTTTCAAAATGAAACATCTATTTATCATTTGCTACGTGAAACAGATTTTGCACAAGGATGCTGAGATATACATGAAGACCATCGTACATCTTGCGAAAAAGGTCAACTTTAAAAAAAAAATCCCTTTACTGTAGAACACTTTGTTGGAGTTTTTTCCCGTGGGTTAGATGGTAGCTGGGAGTGCATGCTAACGTTTGTCGTATGAAGCCACTCTTCCCTGTCAATTCTCCCACAGCTGAGGCCGGATGTCCCTGGTCGCGAAAGCCATTTCGGCATTCTTAAGAGCGGCTTGCCCTAAATATGAGGGCTTGTGGGGCTGGATGGGCTTAAGGGCGCGCAACTCAGTCGCTCATTTTGACATCCACTTAAAATTGTGTGGTGAAAAGAGTTTGTTGTGTGTGTATATATAAATATGTATGTGTGGCACTCAACATTCCGGTGTTTAAAGTTGTGATATAAAAGGTGCCAATGTTAGTTTTCGTAGTGACAAGAGACAAAGCAGACATTTTAGATACTTCACAATAATTGGGCGATATCAAGTTAACATATAATCTGAAACTGAAAATAGACCTGTCTTTTGCTTTTTCAAATGAAACGACTCGTGAAGTATTTACATTTCAAGTCTACTTTCTGGAGAGCTGCAATTAAACCCAGTACAGAATATTTAATATTCCTAATTCCTCCAAATTTAACGTGGCCCAAGTAACTGAATTTCTCACGTTATATGTTACTGGCTGCCACACGTCATATGTAGCTAAATGCATCACATTATATATAACCGACTGCCTCATGTTATATGTATCTGACTGACTCACGTTGTGTGTATCGGACTGTCTCGCGTGACATGTATCTGACTGACTCACGTTGTGTGTATCGGACTGTCTCGCGTGACATGTATCTGACTGTCTCACGTTATGTGTATCGGATTGTCTCACGTTGTGTGTATCTGACAACATAACGTGAGATTATTTAAACGTATAATATGTATACAACTATCTCTATCTGGTTCTTAAATTAAATTCTTCCATATGTTTCTAAATATTTAATTAATGTTTTTTTAAATAATTAACAACAACAATTAAACATTCTGTGAAAACTTAAATAATACCGTTTTTTTTTTTTCGTTTACCTCTGTGTGGAGTTTTAAGCTCAGCTCCAGAAAATCCTGCACTTGCTGACATTTTTCAGCTTAGGGCACTTCCATTTTCAAAAAAAAAATTTTTAAAAGAAGAAAAACGGGCAAGGACCAGACTGCTGGTATCTTTTTCTTTCAATGTGTGCAGGGATTCTGTTAAAAGTGGAAGTGTAAATAAAACGGTTTTGGGAGATCCTGACGACAAATATTGTCTGGGTTACGGAGAACAAATATTGGTTCGTTCTTTCCCCCCATGGTGGACATTGAGTAAAACTTTGTATAAAATATTTGAGTGTTTGTAAATGATTTTTCCCCTGCCCCGTCAAACTTTTATAGTGAGAGAGGAGAAAATAATTTGTTTCAATTTAGCAGCAGTTGGTAAAAATACGTAACAATCGACCACGTGTTTGGAGTCGATTATGAAATTATAATTATTGACAGTTTTAACTCTGTATGGCATTCCGTGTAGTTCATCTCTTATCTATTATATATAGTACGCTTTTGGTGTGACTCGTGGAGTCATTCAACTTCCCTTGGCTGCTTACCTAAAATCGTGGAAGCTTCCTAATAACCGAATTTGGTATTGAGATTAATTACAGATAATTATATATGTTTGAAAGCAAGAATGGTACAATAATGAGTTCAGCAGCGCGCAAAATATAATTCCCGATAACTACGTTAAATGATAGATTTTTTTTTAATATAACGCAACTGCGTTTGGCGCGTAATATTTTATTTTCATAAAATGAAATCGTCTCAATTTAAAAATGATGTAAAAAAAAAAAATTGGTTTAAAAGTGGTTGGGACATCAGAATATTTAATAGAGTTCATGGGCGTGAAATAAAAAGTGTGCAGTGACGTATCATGGTGGGGGAAGGGGTGCAGCAAAAATTGCGATTCTTAAATGTGCGTTACTTGAGTTCAAGTTTTGTCAAGTAACTTTAATAGATGGGAAGTTCACATGTTACGAAAGTTCACGCATTGCTGTCGCCAATGCTTGGCGGCCTGGTTATTCTACCCGATCATTTCCTCGTACAACTCGTGGTGGTGGCCTTGCTGTCCTCTATAAGGACACGTTGTCCCGTTGTCTTGCCTCTGTCACAGACTTTCCATTTGCTCACACATCGTTGAAGCGGTTCAACTTACCTTGTCGGTGCCCCAGCAGAGCGTTCATTTTATGTGCATTTATCGCATCTGTATCATTTATTTGCTTGATAAAGGCATTTGCCGAAACGTTTACATGTGAATTGTGTATAATCATTATTAAAGAAGAACTTATAGTAATTAGACCCAAAAGAACTTGCGTAAATAAAACAATATATCTGCACTAATTGTTTGTGTCTAATTAATATATGTAATCCTACAATGTAACATCACTGTAAAGTTGCATCCATTGTTTCATTTTATCCTCAAAATGTAACATCCCTGTAAAGATACAACCATTGTTTTATTGTATCCCAAAATGTAACATCCCGTAAAAGATACAACCATTGTTTCATTGTTTCCCAAAATATAGCATCCATGTAAAAATAAATCCATTGTTTCATTGTTTAGAATAAAAACATTGTTTTCTCACATTATATTTAGTTGTAACATTCCTATTGCCAACAGGTTTGATGAGCTAGTTCCCCCGACCCCCACCCACCCCACCTCTCATTGCAGTATTGTACAGACGTAGTGGTCAGCAACAAAGAAAACTTCCCAACGTTTGCCAGGACCAAGCCGACAGACTCACAGATATCAGGCAGCGTTGTCGCCATGCTGAAGACCTTCAACTGGAACCGGGTGACGTTCATACACAACAGGGCCGACGAGTACTCCATCACAGCCGAGACAACTCTCAAGGTAATGTATAAGAAGGGATATCTATCGGTGTAGCGTCAATGATTTGTATCACTATTTTTACTATAGCTTCCTGGATATATATGTAAAAAACCGTGACACTATATGTGACATGTCTCAGAACTAGTTAAGTATAAAATATTAACAAAGCCAAAAGAACTACGTTTCAAATCAAAGAGATTAAATCCGAATGCATGATGCGTTTAAACATATTTTGTAAGCCAGAACAATTATATTAAAAACGATTATTTTAGTTATTAATCATCACAATTTCATGAAGAAGTTGGAACATTTCTTTCCTACACAAACTCTACAGAATCTACCCGGTTCCAATTTAGAGGCACATGCATGTTTTTCATCTAAAGAAACTAGCTATTAATCTGGCTAATAATCAAGTGTCGGTTCATTGCCTTCGGATACTACCTCACAGCGTAACAAAAACCATATTCTGTGCGCTTGTTCTCTCTCGTCTTGACAATTGCAATTCTCTTTTGTCATATTCAGCAAAATTCTAGATCGGAAAACTGAAAAAGGTTCAAATATCAGCTCCAGTTCTAAAGGCTAAAAAAGTGATCACGTCACTCCACTACTTCCCTCACTCAACTGGCTCCTCTTTATAAGCAGAAATAGACTACAAACTGCCAGTTCTCTGCCACAATTGTTTTCTCTGCTTTCTGCCTATCCTATGCAACCGAACTTCTTTCTGTCTTTTCACCCCTTCGACAGCTTCGCTCCTCTGCAGACACGCGTATTCTTTCTGTTCCCCAGACACGCACTAAAACATATGATGAGCGATATGTCTCTTTCTGCGCTCCCAAACAATGGAATTCTCTCCCACTACACATCGGTAATATACTGACCATTAAAGCCTTAAAAACTGCACTCAAGACACATCTCTTTAAACTGTACAATCCCCACTAATTCCAGACTGATAAACGATACTGCTGGGTGCCATCCAGGGCTTGACATATAAATAGTTCGGGGTGGGCGGGGTGAATATTTTTTATAAAGCTGTTTTTTAATAAAAATAAATGTATGTAACTTTTTATACGTTTCATGTTTAGTTTTGCCAATATTTGTATGTAAACCGCGGGGAGCCCAGTCATTGGCTGGAGTACCGCGCTATATAAGTCCACTTAATAATAATAACAATACTCACAAATTAAGTTCTTATCTTATTGTCCTGTCTCTCGATTCAAGCCTCCACATACTTTGACCTATTATTTAAATCAGAAATTAGATTATTTTAAAAGTAAAATGGTCGCCAAAACTATGTGATTTTTTTTAGAATCAAATCAAGAAATGATTTTTTTACATTACAAAATAATGTCTACTGAACTACTAAGATTTAACAAAACAACTGTCAGTTCCTCTTCCCTGGACAGTTCGGGAGAACTGCTCTGGAGCAAACGTTCAAGTGCAATGTTGAGTCCGGCTGTCAGATCACTTAACTTCCTTACAGTGCACACCAAACTTCTATCGTCTGGTCCGGTCCGTATTAGTCTGTCTAATTAGGATTTGCAGTAAAACCAATTACATTTGGAGCAAATAAAGCAGTAAACAATGTTTGAAAGCAAGATATTCTGAAAAACTGTTGACTCCGTATGAACAATGCCGTTTTAAAATAACAAAATATAAATAAATAAATACTGGAATCTAAAGTTTAATATAGGCCAAAGTGCATAAAGGAAGATGATTGGTATATAGATCATTAAAGATACTATATTAAAGGATGTATGGAAGAGTGAAAGGTGTCGGTCACACCTTCAATGTGGTACATTTGTGTTTAATATAACAACAACCTTAATATAATTGGAATTCTTAAAATAACTGAAAGCATTTTGTTTCATTTTATGTCAATTAAATAAATTAATATTATTATAAATTAGAAAAATATTTTTATAATGAAATATTTTCTCTGAATGTGAGAGTTAAGATTTTGATAAAAGGAGTTGGAATTTCTTTTTTGTTTTATTAACAATGACGCTTCATATACGAGTTACTATTATTAACTTGTAAGGGAATTTATCGGGAAACCCCAAACAAATCTCATTTTAAAAAAAAATCCGTGTCAAAATTGCAAAGTTAAATTGAAAATTATGTTAATGGCTCAAATAGCTCCCAACAAAATCGAGTTTAAATTTTGAATTGAATTCTGTGAAGCCAAATTAAGAATAATCTTAGAAAGAAGTTAATTAAAATGTAAAGTATTATTTTAACACACCACACAAAATTGAAGCCTTGTATCGTTAAGATTTAACAAGTCATTTTTTTCAGTCTATAGAAATATTGCTATTTACTATTATTATGAAAGGAAAGAAAATAGAATTAAATTTTAAAATAATGTTAAAATTAGAAAATGCTGATCAAGCAATATTTTTTTTAATTTAAAAATAAAAATGTTAATACATTTTTGTTTTAATGGCGGACTATTGGTATATAGATCATTAAAGATACTATATTGAAGGATGTAGTTTACCTATATTTTTTATTTCCAGGGTGACGAAAATGTTTGTTTGGGTGGGATGTGTGTGTGGGAGGGCCATATATATTTCTTTTAATATCTCCAAACCCAATTTTGTTTTAGACTTTCACTTTGAAACAAATTTTACTTTCAAAGTAATAGCCATATTCTTTAAATAGACGGAGATATGCGTTGAGTTTTTAAAACTTATACATTACCTGATAAAAGGGGAAGCAAAAAGTATGAGGCGGATTACTATGTCGTTGATTTTATTAGTGCTTATCATCATCACCATCATCACCATCATCATCATCATCACCATCATCACCATCATCACCATCATCATCATCATCATATCCCTTAGTCCTTGGACCGTTGGTACGCCACAGATGACATGAAAACTATCCTTCTCCATTCCTCTCGGTCTCCTGCACTACGCATAGCATCGCATAGTTTTAATCCCGTCCACTCTTTGATGTTATCTTCCCATCTTTTTCTCTGTCTTCCTCTTCTTCTTCCTCCTCTAGTTGGTGCCCTGCCAGCTGCTTGACGAATCCTTTCTTTCACTTGTTCATTGGTGAAATGGTCTCTATAGCAGATGCCAAGAATGCCTGTGAAACCACCGCTTTCTTCACTCTACCCTGTGTAGCGGCTCTTATATGCGATAATTTATTTTATTTTTATTCATTTCCTGAAAATACAAAACAAGGGCGTTAACAATGATAGGTTAAGTTTAGTGTGTCAAAATAAAATAAAAAGTTATTTTTTTTACTTTGCGCGATGTACAGTTCATTGAAAATCGAGGGTATATTTTTACAGGATTAATCTTATTTCTTTTTTTAAAAAGCAGAAAAAATGCTGTTAAAGACGATAAAATTCGTATTTTTCTTTAGATGTAAAACAAAATATATTTCGGTAGCCAGAGAATATGTTGAGTGAATTTTTTAATGAAAAAATTCCAATGTATCAGTTTTCCTTAATGTTATAGATCACTTCAAATGGCAAACAGATTTTTTTCTTCAATGTTCACAATATTGAGAATAAGTATTATCTTTTCAGTTCAGTGTTATGTTAAAGGTTTGGGTGGTGCAAGCTAGAAACGGTATTATCCCTACAAGGTACTCCTTAAAAAATACGCGTGATTTGCGTGTGTTTTTTATTTTGTGTATTGTGTGTTTTTTTTGTTGTTTTTTTGCTGAGGATACAATAAATCAAAACCCGATTCATTTACATAGGTAACAATTGAATTCCCGGAAACAGCACGTAGAATGTAGCGCAATATGTCTTTCATTATAACACCGGTAACAACGCGGGATAATATCTTCCAGTTGAAATGAGTTTGTTCAATTTTGTGGTAGCCGTGTGTAAGAAGATAATTCTCCAATTTTTCACCTATACAGAAGCAGACCTTTGTTTTTGTAAATGCCAGATTTATGTCAAATGTTTGAACGTTTGTCATTTAAAACTATCGGCATCTGGTCATCCGGTCATCTTCAACTGCGACGGTATAGCTCATTTTTATTGTCAACTTAACCTTATAGCTCAGTCCGCTGTCCGCTTCAACGTGAGTCGTCTGTCTTGAATTCTGCGCATATTTGATGACATGAACAAGTACCAAAGACTTAAGTTCTGGAAAATGACCGAAATGTGCACCATGTTCTCTACCGTTGGGAATGCCAACAGAATGGACGATGGACGCGCATATTAAGGACCTGACCTGCTCGATGTAGCGGGGGGGGGGGGGGGGGAATCCAGACACTTAGGATTCCCTCGACAGCTATTTACATAAAACTGAGAGTCCTATTCATAAATCAATGAATTCACCGTATAATTATATAGATAGGACACGATTTATGAGCTGGGATCTAATATAACGATAGTCAGAACTATAAATACCATTTGTTAAACCTAGTAAAGTTGAAATTAATGCCAACATAAAACGCATTGTTCCACTAGAATGCTCATTGCGTCACGCTGTTGACATCTGTCTGACAAGTTCATCTGGTTCTATTAATTAACTATAGTATAGGAAAACCCAAACGTAACATTCATTTGACATTTTTTAAGAGTTCTGCTTCACCAATGACCATTGAAATTCAATTCATTACCTCGTTATGATACTACCTCCTTCATTAATAAAATTAAAGATTTCGGCGAAATTTAGACCCGACCGTTTACAATCTAAATATAGACACTAATGTTAACTACTGGAATATAAACACGAATTTTAACAATCGAAAAATTGAAATAGACTGTGAACTATCGGAATATAGACACAATTGTTCATTATCAGAATATTGGTACGACTTTTCAGTATCGGAATATAGACACAACGGTTTATTATCAGAATATTGGTACGACTTTTCAGTATCGGAATATAGACACAACGGTTCATTATCAGAATATTGGTACGACTTTTCAGTATCGGAATATAGACACAACGGTTTATTATCAGAATATTGGTACGACTTTTCAGTATCGGAATATAGACACGACGGTTCATTATCGGAATATTGGTACGACTTTTCAGTATCGGAATATAGACACGATTGTTTAACTACCGGAAAATAGACAAGAATTTTAACAGTTTCAAAAGTAAACTTAGACTGAATGATGTTACTTACGTTATCAATACGTTTGTTATTTTTTGTATTGTCGGTGAAATAAATAGTAGAAGCATGGGTTTGAAAATATGCTTTTTTTTAGGGATCTGATGACTGTTATAATTTATTACATGCTCATAAAATATTTCCGGATATCTTAAAAGGAATCTCTTCTTGTTAACAGGGCCCACAGAGCGCATGCGCAGATAATGAATGGGACACTGATCCCCCCCCCTCAACAACAACAACATAAACGCCCCGAACTAGCCCCCCCCTCCCTCCCCACCACACTCTTCCCCGCCGTGTCCACAAAGAAAACACACACTTTGATCAGCATCTGAAAAAGATTAATTTTATGACATCATTAAGTGGCTCACGTCAGTGGCTCACTTCAGTGGCTCACTTCAGAGCCATTACTAAAGACGTGATGTTTACAAGCGATTTAACATGATCTACCATATATGCACTCGTCGATCTCCCCGTGGTGCCTCGTAAATAAGCAACAGGAGAGCTCTCAGACATTTGATCTTGTATAAATGTACATGATTAAACTATGTATACTTTTTCCTTCCTGTTTGCTCCACAGGTTTAAATTTTGTATCTCTATTGAGAGCATAATTACATTTACAGTTCGAGTAAATAGTTTGCAGTTACAAATGCGCTGAGATCTTTACAAAAAGACTTCGAAGATGAGGTAAATCAAAGAGTTTAGCTCGAACGATGACGTAGCTAAAACTCTTAATTCTACTTCTATTTTAAACGATAACTCATAATTCTACTTCTTTTTTAAGGGATAACTCTTAATTCAAATTCAATTTTAAAAGATAACTCTTAATTCTACTTCTATTTTAAAAGATAAATCTCAATTCTACTTCTATGTTAAACGATAACTCTTAATTATTTTTCTATTTTAAAAGATAACTCATAATTCTACTTCTTTTTAAGGGATAACTCTTGATTCTACTTCTTTTTTAAAAGATAACTCTTAATTCTACTTCTATTTTAAAGGATAACTCTCAATTCTACTTCAATTTTAAAAGATAACTTTTAATATCTACTTATATTTTAAAAGATAACTCTTAATATCTACTTATATTTTAAAAGATAACTCTTGATTCTACTTCTATTTAAAAGATGTATTAAAATAGTTTCTTTTTGCGTCGTACTGTATATAGTTTAGAATATGACTTGGTTATTTATTTAATTGAGTGGCTTAGTTCTTTTAAATGAATTCAAATTCTGGGATATTTTTATTCGTAGCATTGATTAATATCAAGCGTGTCCTAATCATATCGAAGTGTTGTAGTGGTGAAAATAAGGCTTAGGTGGCGGTCAAAGCCCAGGCCGATGATTTTAGCTACGCGGCCGTGGGATAACCGCTCCACGGCAACCGTTTCGTCTTACTTTCAGTCCCGACTGAACGACTCCCTGGGCGGCGAGGGGGTGGTAACGCAACACCTTCCCTCCGGAGTGGAAGCAAACCCGCCCAGTCCCTTGGGAGAGTGGACTGCGAACGCTTTAAACGCAGAGTTCTCGGTCGACCGGACGTCCACTAGGCCAGAGGGGAGGTTCCCGGCGTGCCGCCGTGCGGTCTGTCGGCAGGAAGACCAGGTGTTTGGGCCGTGTGGGGGTGTGCCGGGGGGGTCATTAAGAGCTCGCGCTCGACGGCCCACTGACGCCATCTTCTATGTGACGTATTGGTGGTGAAAATTCGTCAAGGATTGTTTTCCTGATGGAGTTAAATAGTATGTTGTATGTACTTGTAAACCAAGCAATGTAGTAATTGTAAGCCAAGCAAGGTAGTACTTGTAAGCCAAGCAAGGTAGTACTTGTAAGTTAAGCAAGGTAGTACTTGTAAGCCAAGCAAGGTAGTACTTGTAAGCCAAGTAAGGTAGTACTTGTAAACAAAGCAAGGTAGTACTTATAAGCTAAGCAAGGTAGTACTTGTAAACCAAGCAAGGTAGTACTTATAAGCTAAGCAAGGTAGTACTTGTAAACCAAGCAAGGTAGTACCTGTAAGCCAAGCAAGGTAGTACTTGTAAGCCAAGCAATGTAGTTCTTATAAGCCAAGCAATGTAGTACTTGTAAGCCAAGCAAGGTAGTACTTGTAAGCCTAGCAAATGTAAGAAAATGTCTCAGTTAACACAAGAAAGGGTGACTATTTCTGAAAAATATTACACATTACCACACTTATAATCTCTGCCAGGAAATCTCCACATTAGTCTTTCTAATACGTCTTTCAGTCACCTCTTAATTACTCTACCTCCCTTACCGCTTCTACATTCTCACCCCACATTTACAATTGCTCCTACTTCTACGTGGGATTCCACGGCATGAACTCACACTGCAGGTCAGTGAATTGTAAGAGGTCTAGGTCAGTGAACTGTAGGAGGTCCAGGTCAGTGAACTGTAAGAGGTCTAGGTCATTGAACTGTAAGAGGTCCAGGTCAGTGAACTGTAAGAGGCCCAAATCTCACCTAGGTTATATACCCGAGTGTCCCCTCAAGAATCCCCACCATCACGCCCTCCTCCTCCCAGTCGCCATCTTCCCAAAGATTTTAAGTGCAATCTGACATCTTCCTATAACAAACGCCACACCCCCCCCCCCCAATTATTCTAGTTACATTTACGTGAGTCAAAGACAAACTATACATGTCTCTGTGAAGGCTGAGTCCTATCTACACTGCTATACCTACGATGTCCCCATTCCCTCAGGGTATTACTATAAGATAGATTATTTATTGATCTAAATAAATGGAATTTTTTTTTTTAAATACATTGTACCATTTCCATTATCATCACATAAATAAATACAGATTTAAACCAAGACAACGTTGTACAACTATTGCAATATAAATACAAGACATGGCCAGCTACTCTCCCACGACCTGTCGACCTGTTAAGTATTTGACCATGACGTCAACCGTCCTCTATTGACAACGGGCCCCCACACAAAAAATATATTTCCCAAATTTCAAATTATGTAAACTCGGATCACGGGAGAAGTTGCTCGAGTCAAAATCAGCGAATGCAACTCACGTCCTGAAAAGTCTAACAAGCTGACTGTTCTAAAGACGAATCACCTGTTTCCACAAAAGGAAATGACTATTTCTTGTCAAATGTAATCACAAATCGGTTGTTGTCTTAGGCACACTAGCATGTCGTCGTTACAAAGTACACACATAACAGCTCCAAGACTTCGTCCTTGAACTTCAGGTCTTCTGCTCTCGAGTGAATAGCCTCAAACTCAGAAACCATCGTGGATTACTTAATCAGACCAGAGGTTATCTTGTCATGCAAATCGTGATCCAGACTTCCGAAATCGTTTTAAGAAAACCGCCCGACGGGATATTCGATACCGCCCATCCTGGTGGCGAGTCAACCCTCTAAGTTCATCATCAGAACATTAGGGTCGTGTTGAGGATCGATTCCTTAAATTGGCCCTGACAATCCTTTTTTTTAAAAACCCGCGCTCGTTGTTTACGTCAGAGAAGATGACGTGCCCCGAGAAACCGGCCAGTTTAATAATATGCATGCGAATATAGATGTAGTGTCCCGGCATCCATCACGGCACCCTTCAGAGATCTGTAAGCAGATCCTTGTTTGTGCTGCTGGCTTAAGTAATCTGGACATTTCGGGTCAAAGAAACGTTTCAAGTTTTGCCGCTTTTCTTCCTTCTTTTAATATTGATGCTGGTTTGTTTGATACGTTCTACATTGAGTGCGGAAATGGAATAATTCTGTATCAAATAAAAAAAGAAAGAAAGAAAAAATGGGGGCGGGGTGGGGAAAATGTATATTCGTTCCGCCGGTAAGGAATGTTTTCATTTACAGTGTAAACAAGGGATTAAAACCTTACACGTATTCAGGGATTGCCCTAGGGTGTACAAGGATTTTTCATGAAATCGGATTTGAACAAATCAAAAGTTACTTTAGACTTAGGTTATTTGATAAGTTGGCGGGTGTAAAATGAGATTAAATGAGATTGCAACATATTGTGAATTATGTTATTACTTAAAAAATGTTGTACATTTATATTACCGTAATGGAACGTCGGTAAAAGTTTAATAAATAAATTGATTTTTTTGTTTGGGAACCTTATGTGCTAACATTGTTCTTGTATAAGAGTTATTTTAAGAAAGGATTAAGAGTAAGATTCTTTCTTCGAGGAATGCGAAATTATTTTTAATACGCGTCACTGACATTAGTTACACATTCATGTCAAGTGAGTCAATTTCTCTTTTTTTAATGCATGATTCTGCAACCAGTCTAAATCTAAGGATAAAACGAATATAAATTTTACATAACATATCTATATCTCCCGAAGACCAACTATATGAAGCTGAAGTTTATTATTTGGACGTCTAGAAGAAATATACTTTTTAAAAATTATGTAAGTCAGTGAAATTGACGAATAAAAATATAATAAAACTAGTTATGCCACCAGTCATTATAAGGAAAAGATGACGATTTAAGGGGAAAAAAATCGTTTTATGATAAACCGATCGGGTCCAAATTGTGGTATTGATTCACAGTAATATTGGTCATACGGTTATTACTCTCTTTTCACTGTCTGGACTCAGACTTCACATATCAAACTATTCACCGCACAACTAAGTTGGCTGAAAGAAGGCTATATCGTTTTACTATCTTTTCAACTATTGGTTGACAACCACTCAATGGAATTTAGCACTGTAAAAACATTAGCTCGCCTTCTCTACATCTAAACTTTTAACACGTTCATTTTATTCGATCTAAGGCATACATAAGATTCTCCCAGTTGTGTTCTGGTGCCATCAAATCCAGGGACCTGAAATGGGGAAGGGAGATCACGTGGTCTCCTCCTAAGATTGAACCCGTCGGCACGGCGTCTGGCTTGGAGAAAGCCAGGGGTTGAGATTTACGATGGCGAAACATGGGAAGTACTCTAATAATTGATGGGGCAGACTGAAAAATAATGCTCTTCTTCTTAAAGAGGGAGACAAATCTAGCCAAGTTATTATCAACTTCGTGATTACCTCTCATTATTTCAGCAATTATTCTAGTCCAAAAATGAACATGTCATCGGAAGGACTGGCCTCTCGTTCACAAAAAAGCATTTGACTAATTGATGAACCATTGCTGGATCATGTCCAATTAATTTTTTAATAAAACTAACACATTTTATTTTACATTATTTGGTGCTTTCAAAAATGTTAGTCACATACATAAAGTAATTATTATTAACCAACTAACACACCTTCTTTGTCAATCCTAATGGATATTTTTTCTTAAGACACTTCTAGAAATAAATCGCAATATATCGATAAACGTCACATGATATTCCCGTTAGTTTGTTATTGTGTGTGTTGTGAAATCAATGCAGTGAGAACCTTTGGTTTGTTTGTAGCCTTCATTTTTTCCCCTAGGGTGTTAAGCTTAGAAGAATAATGTATAGCGTCTCGAGAGTTTGATATTCCCGTTAGTTTATTATTGCGTGTGTTGTGAAGTCAAGCATTGAGAACCTTTGGTTTGTTTGTAGCCTTAATTTTTTTCCCTAGTGTGTTAAGCTTAGAAGAATAATGTATAGCGTCTCGAGAGTTTGAATGGTGATAGAGTGAGGTAAGAGGCTCTTGTCTTCAGAGTGTACGTGTGCCACATCATATTAAAATGAAGTCGTATAGTTTTTGAGCTACTTATACTAATTGAAAATTTCAACACATTAACATTGTATTGCTTGCACTTGCCAAATATTTTTAAAATAACATTTTCGTTGTATAAATTTGGTGAGGCTTACATAACCGCTGTTGGTGTCCTGTATACGAACTGAGCTGTAAAACCACACTTGTTTGTATCAAATAGTTGGCCTTATAAGCCATAAATTCAGATGAAAAGTATAAAAATAAATTTATTTGTAATAATTAATGAAAGTTTTATTTCAGACGTGAGAAGATACGTGAGAAGATACGTGAGAAGATACGTGAGAAGATACGTGAGAAGATACGTGAGAAGATACGTGAGAAGATACGTGAGAAGATACGTGAGAAGATACGTGAGAAGATACGTGAGAAGATACGTGAGAAGATACGTGAGAAGATACGTGAGAAGATACGTAACGAGACATTGAGACGAAATACTAACTATCCTGCTTTTCTATTTAAAGGGCTCCAAAAAAAAAGCAAAGAGAATGGTCACTTGACGCTCGTCATTGTATAAAATGGTATATTCATGAACATGTATCTATGCTTGTTTATCTAAACATCCTGTCAAAGGGACGGCTTTAACTAATCATCCTGTAAAGGGACAGCTTTAACCACACATTCTGTAAATGCAACCCACTCAAAAACACCGAGATAAAGAACGAAACGACCTTCCCACTCACCCACTCGTAGCCCATGAATAAGGTTTACTCATTAGACTATCAAACTAAAAATAATCTAAACATTTTGAGGTAAATTTAAGAAGTTGCCAAGAAGTTCCTTTCACCCTATTTCATGCAGAATGAAGCAAGAAGTTCCTTTCACCCTATTTCATGCAAAATGAAGCAAGAAGTTCCTTTCACCCTATTTCATGCAAACTGAAGCAAGAAGTAACTTTCACCCTATTTCATGCAAAATGAAGCAAGAAGTTCCTTTCACCATATTTCATGCAAAATGAAGCATGACGCCTGGGAGCATCTTTGTTAGAGATCTTATTGCAATCTGAATAGGGTCTAATCTGCAAAGTTGATAAACGAACTTGTTTCCCTTCAGAATCTGACTTGTATCGACGAGCATGATGGCGCAGAAGTTACCCGATCGTCACGCGAGGCTCAATCCCAAAATTCACGAGGAAACAAACATCGAGTTCACAAACAATACTTTGTGTGTTCCACTGTACAATTAGCAGAGAGAAAGAACGGGTGGGTCACTGGTTGGTCACGGGATCTTCGCTCGCCGTGCATGAGTGACCAGCTTGAAGTTTAAATGGTTGTACGTATTTCAGATTGGGGTTTGACCCCGCTATCACGGCCAAACTCGTAAAGCGTCTCACATTATTACTATTACGTGGTACCTCGCCACATCTGCTACATTAGTCATTTAGCCAAAGTATCCATTTTTTTCCCTCTCCTTGACAAAAGTATTCCATCTCTTCATTGACACTAAGACTTATAGAAACTTTAAAAATTATTTGAATTTTTTTTTTTTTAAAGTTTCTATAAGTCTTAGTGTCAATGAAGAGATGGAATACTTTTTTTTTTTTTGTCTCTCCTTGACAAAAGTATTCCATCTCTTCATTGACACTAAGACTTATTGAAACTTTTAAAAAATTATTTGAAAAGTCCAGCCCCCTCTCTTGAACATATCGATTTCTATGGGATAGTGGTGGGTAATTGAACGTTGTGAAGCCTGTTAGTCCTGAGCTGTCTTCCTGCAGCTGTCGCCATAAGACGCTGTACCATCCCTTATGCGGGATGGAGAGACTTTCTATGGGCTTAAGTGTTGTCAGGTCCCACTTGACGGGATCCGCTAAGCCGCAATAAAGAGAAATAATAAAGGGGCACGTTGAAAATGAAGACATGTCGTTAAAAAAGCACCAGCTTAACTTAACAATGGAATTAACTGTAACAATGTTAATAATTCACTTAGTATTTTCATGGGAAAGTAACTATCTATTTGCAGCCTAGATGACTTAAATTTGAAGAAACTTTTTTCAATAAATGGTAATGCTAAGAACGTCTATAACGTCGATATCGATAAAAAAACATATAATGATTAGGTCAACAAAGGGGCGGCTTTATCCCTACTTACTGTAAATGGCAGCATACAATGATAAGGTCAACAAAGGGACAGCTTTAAACAAACATCATGTAAAGGGACGGCTTTCACTACACATCCTGTAAAAGGATGGCTTTAACTACACATCTTGTAAAGGGACATCTTTAACTACACATCTTTTAAAAGGATGGCTTTAACTACACATCCTGTAAAGGAACAGTTTGAACCACACATTCTTTAAGGGGACAACTTTAACTAAACATACTGTGAAAGGGACAGCTTTAACTACACATCCTGTAAAGGGACAGTTTGAACCACACATTCTGTAAAGGGACAACTTTAACTAAACATCCTGTAAAGGGACAGCTTTAACCACACATCCTGTAAATGCAACCCACTCAAAAACACCGAGATAAAGAACGAAACGACCTTCCCACTCTCCCACTCGTAACCCGTGAATAAGGTTTACTCATTGGTGACCCACCACCCCCTCCCCAGTGGGGTTTACGTAGCGGGTATTTGTATTTCTTGACCAGAGCCCGGCTGGTACAGACACAACAATTCAGTTAAACCTCAAATGGGAAAACAATGTCGTGTTCCTGGTTTTTGAGGTGACAACAGTAGCAAAGCATTGCAATGCCATCCAATAGTAAGTTCCCCATTGCTTCATGACTTGTGTCATACGCACACAACTTTATTCTGAATATCTGTGTCAAACACACAAAAATATTTATATATCATAACCACATATCTCCAGACAAAGAAGCTCAGGTTTTTTTTCATAAATACTTAAAATGAATGTGTGTCTTTGCACTCTTTAAGCAGAATACAATTGTGTGGGGGGGGGGGGGGGAGTGTATCATTTCAACAATAATCAGAGTTTTGATCTGCATGTTGCTTTTTGGACAATAGTTGATTTCCAAATGTCTGTTTCTGCCACCATGTTAACAGCTTTTTTCTTCAAGCTCAAAGCCACGTTTTGCGTCTTCTCTGTTTCACTCCATATCTACTGAATCTCTGGCTTTATTCACGTTAACTCATTGGTGACCCACCTCTCTTCTTCTCTGTTTCACTCCATATCTACTGAATCTCTGGCATTATTCACGTTCGTTTAGGTAGCGACCAGCCTATTGTGTTCTAACAATGCTCTGTGTTGAACAATGTAAGATAGATATCGATAAAGAAAAATTGTTGTTTCAATTGGACACTGGGTTTAGATTAGACACCGAGTCTACAACTTAGAACGTGATATCCATTCGAGAAATGGCGCAGCACATTTAAAGGCTTTTTTGCTGGTTCTCTATTTATAGGATTTAAATAAATTATGCGAAATTTCAGAATAATTTTATCGGGAGGGAGGAATTTGAATGATTTTAGAACCAGTGGTGAATAAGCAAAGAGATGACAGAAAAAACTTTAGATCAACAGTCTCGTCTGCTCTCAGACTTGTTGGGTTGTTTACGACACGATCACGAGTTTAAACAAAATAGTGTCAATCGTTTTTAATTTTTTTTTAAATTTTTTTTAAATACTTTCGGAACATACCAACAAACTAAATTTTAAAAAGCATCACCAAAATTCTTTTTTTTTTTTCTATCACCTGTTTGTTCGTCTTTGACTTATCGTGAGTTTAGCAAACAACAACAAACGCAATCACCAGAGGAAACATCATGATGTCATGCAATAAAATCGAGAAATGATTATTTTTCTAGTCCTACTTCCTTAACTCACTGTAAAAAAAATAAATCATCCGGCTTTAATTTTTTTATATACCCATACTTTTATCATTTTCTACATTTGCTTCAAATAATATCACTTTGAGATTCCAAGGTACGCGTCTTAAAAATATTGCTAACAAATCATTTAACAAAATTTTGTGTTTTACACTTTTCACGGTAATAAATGCCTGGTCAATTTTGTTTTATTTAACTGCCTGTAAAACAAACGATCTTGTCCCAGACACAAAGGGTACTGTAAAATGCGTTGGTTTAACAGAAAATTTTACTTGGATCAACCCGACTAAGGGTACTTTAAAACACGTTGGTTTAAAAGCTTATTTTACTTGGATCAACCTGACCATACTCTTACGGTGTAACTGCGGATATACGAGTGAGTTATGTGACCAATGAGACCAATCAAGTCAACAGACATTTTAGTGTGTTTCCATTTCAAACTAAATTAAAGTTTTGACTAATTCTATTTCCTCGACCTCTGATTAGTTGATGCAGGAGCACAAGATCACAGTGACCTCTGTCCACTCGTACAACGGGCCGTACTTCCACACCCACACGTTAAATCCTTTCGTCAACATTGTGGATAAGACCAGGCACAACACAAGGAGTGAGTCTATCTTGGTGTTGTCAAAGGTTTCAAGTGGGGGGGTCTTGTGTTTTTTGTTGTTTTTTTAATGAGGGTTCACCATGAGTTGGTCTGGAACCGATTTTCGTATTCTTTTCTTTCTGATTGCCAACAATAACATTTGATTGTCTTTGGTGATAGCTTTACAGAGAAGTCTAACATGAAAGATAATACAGACATCAATCGTGATAGATAATACAGACATATCTTCATGGCTAATATACACAAGTCTATGGTGGTAGCTACTACAGAAGGTCTATCTTGATGGCTAATACAGCCGAGTCTATTGTGACATCTAGTGCAGACAAGTCTATCGTGATAGCTAATACAGACAAGTCTATCGTAATAGCTGATTCAGACAGGTCTATCTTGATAGCTAATGGAGACGAGTATATCGTGATTCTACAGACGTCTATCATGATAGATAATACAGACAGGTTTATCGTGATAGCTAAGACAGGCAAGTCTGTCGTAATATCTAATACAAACCAGTCTATCATTTTGCTAATACAGACAGGTCTATCGTGATAGCTAATATAGACAAGTCTATGTTGTCACCCTAAAAAATTTTATTTCTAATTTTAACAAAAATTGCTCATATTTAGAGATCTTGTATTATGTATACAACGTTATGTAAAATTCAGAGGGCTTATGAGCGATTACATGTTTTGCTAATCGTAACATATTCAGAACATGCAATAAAACTAAAAAGATTTTGAACCAGAGTTAATAAAAATAAAAATGTGAAGCGTGCTCACGATAACACTTTCACCCCAAAAAATTTCATTGGTAATGTCTCTCTTTTTCAGTATACGTGTTGCTGGGAGAACCTTATGATTTTATCGGTCTCATGGACACCCTTCAGGACATCGGCTTACTGGACACTGGAGATTACTTTGTCGTCGGAGTAACTAGAGATACATACAAATTGGATAAACCGCAGGAGATCTTACAAGGTAATGAATGATGAATGAGTCCCCCATGGTGGTGCATTTAAAATGTCGGACATATGGCCCAAATAACTTATATGTCTAATATTATAGAATTTCATTTTCAGCCTAACATATTCTTCATTCCCACAAACTAAAAGTGATACAATCGAAAAATCTCATTACACTTAAACTGCGCGTGATGCAGTGAAACAATCTCATATCATACAATCTGAAAGTGATACAGTCAAACAATCTCATACACACAAACTGAAAGTGATACAGTCAAACAATCTCATATCATACAATCTGAAAGTGATACAGTCAAACAATCTCATACCACACAAACTGAAAGTGATACAGTCAAACAATCTCATACCACACAAACTGAAAGTGATACAGTCAAACAATCTCATACCACACAATCTGAAAGTGATACAGTCAAACAATCTCATATCATACAATCTGAAAGTGATACAGTCAAACAATCTCATACCACACAATCTGAAAGTGATACAGTCAAACAATCTCATACCACACAATCTGAAAGTGATACAGTCAACACTGAAAGTGATACAGTGTAATATC